>PVJO010006129.1:0-92096 GCA_004026905.1 Hystrix cristata
TGTACCAATACATGCTCTTGGTTTAAAATAAAAAAAAAAATAGGTGCTGTATTTTTAATGTAGTGATAGCCTGATAGCTAAAATATTTTGTAGCATACATGAGTAAAAATGCCTCCTTTTTCAGACGCTTTGCACGCATACTTTGGAATCTGTGGCCTGTCACTAATGGAGGAAAGTGGCATTTGTAAAGTTCATCCTGCTCTGAATGTAAGCACACGAACTTCTGAACGCCTTCGAGATCTCCATCAAAGCTGGGAAACCAAGGACTCTAAACAAACCTCAGAGAACGTACATGTTTCCAAATGACTGGTTTTAGCAGGGTAGGGGTTTGTAGCGTAACTGTAGCTCAAGGTTAAAAGCCATGTATAATCAAGTGTGCTCTGTTTTTTAAGGATTAGTCTCTCAATCAGAGCTTATACTGATACCACTTTGGGATATGGTCTTGAGCCAGTAACCTTTGTACTAGGTTTCAAGAAAATCTTTGTTGAAGTTTGAACCACAGTGGATTCTGTTGTGGTTCAGAAATGTTTATATTGTATTTCTAAGAAGTTCTTTGAGGGAAAAAAACTGTATATATGTAGGTTATCTTTTTTTAAAACTCTTCAGTACAAATTGTATCTTATAAAATGAACACAAATCTTCAAAACAAGTTTACACTTCATATAGCATTGATAATCTTCAGATGAGCACTTAGAGATCATTTAAAAATCTTGACCGCTGATGGTAAAATTTTGCTTTAATGAATTAATTATGTAGGATTAGTCTTTAAAAACAAATGATCCTATAATTTTTTAAAAGAAGAATGGCTTATTTTGTCTTATTCTTAAGTGTGCCAATTAAACTCGTATGGACTGTATAGATGAAAGTAATAACTTCATAGTAAGAATAAATAGGCTTGACTAATATCGTAATTTTTTAGAGAGATTGTTTTAAGGAGACTATTATGTGACTTAGGGAGAAGTAGTTTAATCATATGTGATATTACAAATGAGAAAGTTTTATGGTGTGTGTGTTTTTATTTAGACATTGCTGGGTTGAATACCAGTTACCTTTTTTTTGATCTCAATTATTAGTTGCCTTTTGTGGAGACAGAGGAAAAATCAGACTTTCTTATCTAGAAGGAAAGAATTTAGTATTTTTGTTCATTTTTCTGAGCTTTGTGATACTATAAATTGTACTTTTATAACTGAGTTATTTTTCGTTATTTGGATTTTTTTCTTCTTTTTAGTTTGTTGCCACCAGTATGTCAGCTGCTCTAATTTCAAACTTCGGGTTGAGCATTCCTAATACAAAAGTCCAAAATCTGAAAAGATCAAAATCCAAACTTTGGCACTACAAGTGGAAAATTCCACATTTGACCTCATGTGACATGTGACAGTCAAAATATGGGCACACTAAATATATTATAGAAAATTGCCCTCAGCTATTTGTGTAAGGAATGACTGAAACATGAATTCATTTTGTAATTTAGATTTGGGTCTCATCTACAAGATAATATGTATAAGCAGATACTCTAAATTTTTTTTAAAATCCAAAATCTGAAACACTTCTAACATGGTCCCAAGCATTGTGAATAAGGTATACTCAACCTGTAATAATGATATAATTTTTTTCAGGTTAAGTAAGTAAGGCCATCTAAATACAAAAACAGAACCACTCAAAATTCAGTGGTGCAACTCCATACATAGTCATTTATATTTTTATATTTCCAGATCAGCGAGAGGAAAATGTAGCCCTTTAAGAGGGCAAGAACTAGGGTTTCACTTTTGTTTATTGGTTTGTTTTGTTGTCTTAATTCTATGAACCAACTAATTATAAAGGGGATGGTTTAAAAACTCTTCACTAGTAACCAGTTTGTTAAAAAAATCACATCCATCATTTGGTGGCATTCAAAGGTTTGAGTCTAGTACTGAAATGGAGAAGGAAATCTCACTGAGGTAGCTGGGTTTAAGTTAGTCTTGGTGAAAAAGTTGAATTATTTTACAGATATCAATATAAAAATAAATTATTAATATCACTAGATACTGTAATATTTTAAATTTACTTCCTAAATTAGAGGAAAATATCCTAAAATATTCTTCCCAAGAGAAACCTAGTATATACTTTTAAAAATGCTTATTACTGGCATGCTTAGTTTTAAAGCTGAATTTGCAAAGTTAACTATTTTTTTAATTTTTAATTTAAAAAAAATTTTTTAAATAGGGCTGAAGTGAAGCTCAGTGGTAGACCACTTAACTAGCATGTGTGGGGCCCTGGGTTCAATCCCCAGCACCACCAAAAAACAGATTTTTTTTAAATTAGAAATTAATCTTCCAAAGATGGGGAAAAAGTAGGGTTAACAGTATGTTATCCTTCCATGGGTTATTACATCTGCATCTCAAATTAAGTCATCCCTTAGACATTGAGAGCAAAGATAGTGTGTATATAATGACCTTAGGAATGTGTAAGGCCCACATTATTTTTCCTGAGTTACCATCTACAATTAGAAGGTAAGAAAATAGTAGTAACTATGTTTATGAATGAAAGAAAATAATTCTAGCACAGAAGTAATTCATAAAACTATTAAATATTTTCTGACTCCTTGAATAATCTAAGAGCAAAAGAATATTAATGATAGAATCATTCTACTTGATACACTTGGGAGACAAAGTTCCTTGGGAAACTTTATGGACCAGTGAATGTTCACGTTTCACAGAATTGACCAAAAAATACTAGGCCACTATGAATTGTGGAAAAAAACTATTCCTTTTTCTAAATAGATATTTAGAAAAAAATATTTATTAATAAATTATAAGCAATATTCCATATATATATATATACTCTATTCTTTAGCAGTAGTGACATAACAAGAAAAGAAATATAAAGTTCAAAATCTTAAATAACTACTCCCTACTCTCTAACTTCTCCCCTTCCCACTTTGCAGTATTTTTTTAAAGTAGGAAAAGTTATTATTAACCTATTTATCATCTACAGTGTTTTTAGATTTGACCTATAATATGTATTCAGCTTTTGTTAGATTCTTAAATACTTACAAGTAATCTGAAGTCAAACAGAAATCCTGCTGACAGTGATATATAGTTTGATAACTGTTGGACCTGAAAGTAGTTAACAGACAGTGAAGAAGGTGTGCTCTGGAATCAGATAAGCAGGGTTTAAATCCCATGTCTTGGACCTCAGTTTCGCTGTTAGGAAAATAGTAAAACAACTCACAGGGTTGATGGAGGATTAAATGAGATAATACATACAGAGCATTTAGCATAACACCTAAAAATAGCTAATTCCTAATTATACTTTCTGTCATAATCCTTATAAAGTTATTTTAAAACCTCTTTTCTACAATAGAGGTCTTTAACAGAGTTTAAACTCAGGATGATAGCAGCCATATAGTTTTTTAATCTCCTTATAAAAATATAGAGTAACTAGGATAGCCCCAGGCACTGTCTACAAAACTAGATGGCAAAATATGGATCTCAAAATAAAGGAGAACAAGCCATGATGCATAGAGTTTCTGAATCTGTGTGGAAATAGAAAGAAAGCAACTGGTTTGTAAAGCCTGCAGATCATAGAACTGTGATACCGCCCAGTTTCTCAGTACAAAGTGCAGTGGGCTGATCAGAGAACAGAAGCTAGAAGTGGGAAGGGTTCTATAAAATTCCACCTGCAGGTACATACTAAAGCAATATGAGAAGAGCTGATGACTTACTTGAGCAGTCTGGGCCTTTTACTGTACTGTATTCCTCTTGAAATTAATGAGACAGCCCAGCACTGGGGAGAAATTGCTACAGTTGGATCCAAATTGGACAGGACAGATAAACAGGACCAAAGAAAGAATGGTCAAGATAAATGTTAGGAAGGCCAGTAGACACATAAATGTGGACATGCATAATCATGTAAATCACCATGAAAAAGTAAAGGTAGCATTAGTCTACGAAACTAGAAAAGACATCCTGGAGTAGCCCTTCAGCCTGAAAGCACGGAAAAGTTCATCTTCACTTAAAAAAAATAAAGGACTGCAGATAATTCTCATTCAAAGATAGTATAAGAAGAAAATAAGTAGCTCAGCACCCTGTAGACAAAGAATACACACTGGAGAGACATAACTACAAGACAGATGAAAACATAACACTTCAAAAAGCAGTTATGATAGGAAATTAATAGTAATTTCATATACTACAAAAACCTTGAAAATTAGAGCAAGAAACAAAAAACAGGCAGAAGGATTTTGTCCAGATAAAAGGCTAAAAGAATTCATAGAAATTCAAAACAGTAGCGCTAATAAATTCAAAAACTGGTTCTTTGACAAGGATAGTGTGGTGAGAACTCGGTGAGATAGACAAGCTATCAGCTAACTTACATAAGAACAGAGGAGGAAGCACAAACAGAAAAATTTGAATGGCAAGGGGGGGCATAACCATAAAACATGACATTTTTTGAATGGACTACTTGGAGAAATTTTATACAATAAGTTAGAAAGTCAGTTTTTTAAAGAAAAATTTGAATTGCCAAAATGTAGTAGAAACAGAAAGTCAAAACAGACCAGTTACCATAAAAGAAAGGAACACTAAAGGACCCCTTACCAAAAAGAAGCATCAGACCCTCATTGTAATTTCTAGCAAACTTTTGAGATTAAATAATCCCTGTTGCTCAAATAATTGCAGAGACGAGGAAAAAAATCTGGAACCTTAAATTGCCGAAAAAGAGAGAACTTCTAGATTCATTTTGTAAAACGAATATAATAGCATTAATTGAATAACCTAATGATTGTACTGAAAGAAATTATAGACCAGTCAAAAAAGTTGTAAAGATGGGAATTAAGAAAAAAATAAAACTATCTGCAGGTATGATAATGTATCTGGAAAGCCCAGAGGAATTTGTTGAAAAGCTATAAAAGAACTACAAAATTATCAGTTGAATACAGTTGATCCAAATATCAGTAGCCATCCCCAAATAAGAGTTCACATTCTCATTCCATTTAGATGAAATACAGTACTGTAGAGGCAAAGTTCATATGTACTGTCAGAACTCGCCCTCTTCTGTTCACCTCCTCCCTTCCCAAGTTAAGTGCTATTATGACTTAGTTCATCATCAGCTAGTTTTGCCTGGTTTTGAACTTTATTATAAGTGTATATTGTATGCATTATGTTTTTAACCTGGCTTCTTTGGCTCTGGACAACAATACAAGGAGACTCTGGTGCTGGTAATGTTCTATCTCATGATCCAGGTGCTGGTCACATAGGTGCATTCATTTTATGAATGTTTATCAAACTGTACACTTATGATTTGTGCACTCTTCTGTAATTATACTTCAATAAAAACATTTAGTAAAAAAAGGACTTTGTATATGTACACAAACCTAAAGTAGCTAGAAGATGCACTTCAAGAGACCCCAGTGTGATTGTAAAAAATAAAGGCATAAACTTACCAAGACGTGGCTGAAGCTTATATGAGAAAATTTTTTTTAAAAGAGTAACACTCTTGAAAGAGAAAAATAGACTCAAACAAATGAAAATGAATACCATATTCTTAGACCGGAAAACTTAACATCAAAACATAGTTTTCTCCTTAAGTTAATTTGTAAATTTAATGCCATCCTAGTAAATATTGATTTCATTTGAGAGAAAGAATATCCATGAATCCAAAAATGAACGAGCGAGGGGCTGGGGATTTAGCTCAGTGATTAGAGTGCTTGCCTTGCAAGCACAAGGGCCTGAGTTCGATCCCCGGCACCACCAAAAAAAAAAAAAGAATGAGCGAGAACTAGCCCTACCAGACACTGAAGCATACTCTAAATCTTTCTTATCAACAGCTATTAGCACATGAAATGTGCACTTTGTCCCAGCTGTTCCCTACCTATAAATTTAGTTTACATATGCAAATAGGCAGTGATACAGTTTCAAGGATCTTAAAATATTTTGTAAATTGTGAAAAAAGGCACTAATTATGATTACATTTATGACTGCAATTCTATGGATTATTAAAGTATGGACAAAAATACATTGATAAATTGCTGAATGAATTAAGGGTCTGGTATAGGCATATATATATATAAAAAATAGGCATCCAAGTTGGGTAGAAAAATCCCACCAGTAGTCTCAATGGCATATACAATAAAGGCAGCAGCTCAAATCGGTGATAAAATGAACTTTTAACTAAGTGCTAGTGGAATGACTACTGCTTATTCAGATATTTACATATTTTTAAACATGTATAACTTCATTCACTTTGAATCTTTGCTTTTTATACTGGGTATTTTATCATTTAAAAAAAGAAAGTGTTAGTCCTCTCCTATCCCTACCTGCAGCATATACAGCCTGACCCAGAGGTAACCACTGTTGTTGCATAGGATATATAATTGTGCACTACTTATCCCAATACCTCATGTATACTTAGAGAAGTACACACATACATGTACACAGGCATACTACATAAAGATCTGAGAGATTATGTATTGTGTCAGGTAATGTTTCTCCATGCAACAGTATATTAGGAATGCCTTTCAATATCCATACTTTAACATTAATTATTACTACATTATTAGCAATATTATACTGCATAAGTGTATCCTCAGTGCCTTTTCACAATTGTATGTTGCTGTAAGAACCTCGAAATGTGTCATTACCTATTTGTATTTCTTTATGCTAAATTTATAAATAGGAATTGTTGGGCAAAAAAACTGCATATTTTAAATTCTGGTAGCTTCTACTAAACTGATTTTTTGAGGTGACGGGGCTGCTGGGGATTGAACTCAGCGCCTTGTGCTTGCTAGGCAAACACTTTACCACTGAGCTAAATCCCCAGCCCCCAAACTGCTTTTTAAGGAAGCCATAATAGGGCACCTTATACTGATATTTTAAATACAATCATAAAGTAGTATAAATATTTCAAAATATTGGTTTTTTAAAAATTGTAAATGGGAGCTGTGGACAGTGTAGCTCAGTAGTAAAGCTTGTGCTTGTGTTTGGACCCCAGCCCCCGACAAATACAAATTATGTGTGGGAACATGAAAGGGACGTAAGATTCACTAGAGAAACTGACGTGAAAGTAAGAGAGGTAATGCAATCCTACGCTCAGCACCAATTTCCTTGTCTTTAATCCTACTGGAGCAGATCAGGGAGTTTGGTAGGGCTTTATGAAGTCTCTAAGGAATGAAAGAAAATAGTAACTAAAATAATCAATTTATGAAGTACATAGGAGTTAGCTTCCTAAAATGTTAGTAAGTGTTCATCTTGTCATTTAAATTTCAGCAATTGAGTACTACACTAGAACATCTACAAATGATAGTTTGTTGCAGAATATCTTTTTCCAGTACAAAACATACTGGACAAAACTGATGTTCAATGTTTTCACAAGCCTTCTACCTGATTCTGATGCTCACTCAAATTTGAAAACTAATTACTGACATAGGAAAAACAGCTTGAGTAGAAGCACTGAGATCCCTATAATATTTGCAAACTTTTATTTTAAAAAGACAGGTGTTTTACACAATAGTAAACTCAAAAACTCAGTGATGTGGGGGTGGAGATTTAGCTCAAGTGGTAGAGTGTTTGCCTAGCAAGCACAAGCTCCTGTGTTCAAACTCCAGCACCCCCCAAAAAATAATAATAATTCAGTAATGTGATTTTTTTTAACCCCCGCACCCAAAATACTAATATGATCTTAGTCTGTGGTAGTAGGGTTGAAAATTTAATGATTGCTCAGATATACAATGAAAATGTAACATTTATTTTCTCAAATATATCCAGTCTTCATTTCCTCATATTTTGGGGTATCGGGGGATTCAGGAGGCTAGGGAGAGGGGCCTTTTGAATTTGTCAGCTAACGATCTCAGTCTCTTTGGATTCCCAGCGTCTTTTCTCCTGCTTCTTGCTGTCTAGTAGGTGTGACTGTTGTTGGGGCTGGAGAGCCCCATTGCAGGTTGCTGCTCTGATGCTTGCATGTCTGCTGCTGTTCTAGGGTGGCCTTTAGAGGTGAGTTGCTAGCTATTTGTTTCTGATTTCAGTCTCCACACTTTTTTTCTGTGTCTTTATTTTCCATGCCTTTTTTTTCCCCATATCTTTTTCTTTCTTCATGCCCTTTTTTTTTCTAGATTGACTTATATCTAGTCTAGCTTCTTTCACTAACTACAAATAACATGATTTCATTCTTTATGGCTGAATAATAACGCCATTGTGCATATACTTTTCTCTTTCATTACTGGGGGTGGAATCCAAACCCAGGGCCTTTGTGATGAGCTACATCCCCAACAGTTTAATTTTTAAATTTTGACATGGGATCTCATTAAGTTACCCTGGCTGGACTGAACTGATCCTCCTGCCTAAGTTTCCCAGAGTGTTGGAGTTACGGACATGTTCCACCCTGCCTGGCACCACATTTTCTTTGTTCATCTGTCAATGGGCACCCAAGCTGTACCATAGTTTAGCTATTGTGAATGGTGATGCAGTGAACAATCCCATCCCTTTAGTCCAAATGATGTTAGCAACTCCATCTTGTATCCTCCACCTCTCTGAGATATGCAGAACTCCTGGATGTTCTTTATGCTTGAAGCACTATTTTGTTTTTAGCTACCTCCCCTCCACATGTGATGCTTCTGAGCCACCCTGGACATGAAGGAAGCCAAAACTCTGTTTCTCTTGAGTATACAGTCATTAGGCTGTGCCTAGAGAAGGCAGTCACGGGGCCACCCCACACACCACATATATAATATTTAAGGTGCAAATCAAACTAGCAAGTTATGTTGTTTCTCTAGGCTGGCAAGTACATTTTCCTAGTTCTGTCAGGTCATACCAGATAACTGTGAATAATGCAAAGCTAAAACTAACTGCTTTTTCCATCTCATGCCATGATCTAACAGTGGCTGCTGCTGGGCCGAAGCAGAGTGAAGAAAATGTTCCTCCCTGGTTTGCTAGCTTGCCAGCCTTAGCTTCCTGCAGTCAGCAGCTATATCCACAAAATAAAACATCCACTTTCCCTTCTTGTGGTTGAGGAAGTTGTGGTTCTTTGACGCCAGCTCAGTCTCCAGTTGTTGCTCACCTGAATGTACCCTCCATTGGACCTCAAGGTTTCCTTTTACTCTGTCCACCCTGAGTCAGGTGACCTTTACTCACAGTATGTGCCCAGCCTATTCCCACCAACTTTATCCTTTCAATTGCATCAAGAGAACCTGAGGCTGGAAAGACAGCTATAGCTGTAGAAACCTTGGCTAGCCTTGGGGTTCCCAGTCCACAGCCGGCCTTCTTCCTACCCCTTGATTTGGGAAGGAATCTTAGTCCCTTTTATCAAGGTCCACATCACCCCCACCTCTGCCAAACAGCTCTCCTTCATCCCACTTTGAACTTTCAGACTCCTGGCACCACCGTCCCAGAAAGGAGCCAGGGAAGGAGACCGTGGAGGCCTTGGAAGTGGCTCAAAGCAGTGTCTTAGTTACTTCCTCCTTTTCTGGGACACAATACCTGATACCCACAAATTAAAGGAGGAAAGGTTTCTTTTGGCTCAGAGTTTGTAGAGGTTTCAGTTCAAAGCCAGCTGGCTCCAAGGCAGCGTGGCATAGCAGAGGGAAAAAGAGCTCTTGGTATGGCAGATAGGAAGCAGAGAGCAGCCCAGGGAGGGAGGAAGGAGACACACCTTTTCAGGACACACCCCTGTGGTGCACCTTCTCCATCCAGGCTTCATCACCCAACGTCACATTCAGCTATAAACTCATCAGTGGATTAATCCACCTATCCCAATAATATGATCCAGTCACCTCCCAAAAGCCCCACGTATGAGTGCATGAGGCTTTGGGGAGACATCTAGATAAAGCCTTAATGTTCTGCCCCTGACCCCCAAAGACTCATGCCCATGCCTTTATGAAAAAGGCATTTAGTCCATTTCTAAGAGTTGCCAAAGTCCTAATAGTTTGAACATTGCTGGAAAGTCCAAGTTCAGAGTCTCCTCCGAGATTTAAGGCAAACTCTTAGCTGTGAAGTACTGTAAAAACGAAGAGGAAGTTAAAACACTGCCACGTAACGAAGGCACAGGGAAAACATTCCCACTCTGAAAGGGAGAAATAGGGGAGTAGAAAGGGGTGAGACCAAAGCAAGACCGAAACCCAGCAGGGCAAACATTAAATCCTGTAGTTCCACGTCCAGCACCCAGGGCAAGTCGTGGTGAGATCAAACTCCAAAGGCTTGGGAGGTCCTGCTCTATGGCACTGCTGGTGGTTATAGCCCTCATGTCATCTCTCTTGGTCTGGCTTTGTTTGCTCCTTGCAGCTTTCTTCAGATATTCTACATTGCTGGCTTTTCCAACATCCCGGGTCTCCACTGCACTCTAGGCTTCATTCTCATAGCTTCACACACAGCCTCTCAGGAGCACACTGCCCAGCCTCCCAGGTCTCCTGAAATGTAGGTGGAAGCCTTCCTGACCTCGCAACTTTTGAATTTTGTGCATAAAACCAGCACCGTGTGCATAATGCCAAGGTCTGCTGCCAGCTGGAGCAGTAGCCAGGCTTCCTTCTCTTTGTGACTGTAGGGGTCTCTGAGTGCCTGAATCCTGAGAAACAAATTCCCTACACAGCAGCCACTCTGGAGCATGGTGTGCTGGGACTTTGTTCTAAAAGCAGTCTTTCACTTTTGCAATTTTGAGCCTGTGAAGGGTGGGGCCTTACTGGGTCCTCATATTCTCTCAGGGCATTTTGCTGTCGTCCTGTTGTAAAGTATTGGCTTCTTTTTTTGTTTAATTTCCATTGAAAGTTATTTGTTTCTCTGCTTTAAATGAGCAAGTTCACAACAATATTGACCTCTTTTATAGAATAATGTAAATAACAATGTCTACACATCTTAAATGTGGTATATAACAAAAGTTAGAATGAAGTCACCTTTTGATGCAACAAGAAAATAAATAATTCAGTATTTTAACCCAGCATTTGATAATGACAAATCGGTGGTGTCCACTGCACAACTTGACTTCTTTTTAACGCTAATCTTTTCAGCAACTGAGCTCTCCTCTGCTCCATCTTCGCAAGCCCCAACTTTACAGGAGCTTCCTTTCTGGTGAAACTCAAGACCTTTTAAATCATTCAGCGGTGCTTTTGCTCTTGATTCTCAAAGTACAGCTGGCTGAAAGCCCCCAACAGTAGCCATGACATCACTTTGACAACAGACTGTCTTGGAACTACTTCTGTCAGATTAATCTCAATCTAGTATCAGTCTAAGTCTGCTGTAATCTCAGTCTCCTGAAATGTCTCAGGAGAGGAGCCAAGGAGGGACACATTTTCTGCCAGCACATAACATGCGTGGCCTGGAGTCCAAGAGCCCGTGGAGTCCTTGTTCCCTTCTGAGACCTCCTGAGCCTGGTCTTCCCCAGCTGCATTTCTGTCAGCATTCCTGTCTTCAGAATCTCCCAGCAAGCTTGGCTTACAGAATTCTAAGCCCACATCTTTTCCAGCCGGCATCTCCAAAACTTTCAGAACTCCTCCCACAAGCCAGTTCCAAAGACTTCTGAGCCGTACGGTCAGGTAACGACATCACAGCAACAACCCCACTCTCAGTACCAACATCTTAGTTACTTTCTCTTTGCTGAGACACAATACCTGATAGCCACAAATTAAAGAAGGAAAAGTTTATTTTGTCTCACAATTTGTAGAGGTTTCATTCCATAGTTGGCTGGTTCCAAGGCAGGGCAGAGTGGCAGACAGGAAGCAGAGAACAATCGAGGAGGGAAGGAGATATACCTTTCCAGGCCACACCCGCAGTGGCCCACCTCCTCCAAGCAGGCTTCACCAGCCAATATCACATTTAGCTACAATATCACATTTAGCTGATACTCATCAGTGAACTCCACTGATGAGTATCATGCCCCATGATCCAGTGGCCTCCCCAAAGCCCCACCTATGAGTGCATGAGGCATTTGGGGGACATCAAGATCTAAACCATAATAGGCAGGGAATTCCAGAATCTCTGCCACCTGGGCCATTCCCTAAACAAGGTGGCTCACTGATTCTTCACCTTGTGCGGACAAGTGCCGGAATGGGGTCCTCTGAAGTTAAGTGGTCCCCTCTTGCCCAGCTGTAAGGGCAGCAGTGACAGGCCACCAGCTTTTATCTACTTTCCTTCATGACTATCTAGCTTTTGCTACTTTTACACACTTCCTTTTTTTGTCCATCTTTCATCATTTTCACATTTTTTCAGGGCTGGGAGTAATGGGATTTCCCTCCTTCGTCTGTGGCAGAGACTTAACTTTCCTTTATTACCTGAGCTCTCTACTACTAACTTTCATGTTAATTGAACCCTAAGAAAATTAGAAAATCCTCTCTCAAGTGATGAAGTCAAACTTTTATGGTTTTTATTTTGCTACATATTCAAATGCTGTATATTTCCTCCCTTCATCCTTGCTGTAATATTCTAAACCTCTCAAGGTAAATGAGTGTCTCTGGTGGATAGGAAATGCAAAGGCAAAATACACATTAAAATTTTTTAAACTTAGTATGGCTGCCAAATTACTTTAATAAAAGCAGGGTAGCTAAAATGAAGGAGATGATGACACTATTAGCCTCTGTACTGTCAGGACACCACAGTAAATGCTACACATTTAAAAAGGTCAGAGGTAGGAAGATCAGGCTTTCTAGGGAACAAAGAGAAATGGACTGTTTTTTGATATTCAAATCCATAAAAGACTGTTCTTTGGGAAAAGGTGGTAGATTCAGCAGCAACTCTAGAATTTCTGTGTAGACAGAGCTTAGAAATGATCATCAGTAAGAAAATGAAGCCTAAAGTGCTTGGCTGTGAAGGTGATCTACATATTATTGCACTCCGTGTTTATTGTGTATTTATTTCAGGTGGTTTTAAGACAGAAGGTGATACTTACAGTTTAATCCTAATCATACATCCCTGCTACACCATACTTTTGTTCTGCCAATGACTGGACTTCTTGAAACTTTTATCATGCACAACAAATAATACGTATGTATTGACTAGAGAAATTAATAAATAATCAATATTCGAGAATTTTAAAGAACTGTGTTTCTGGTAAAATGGCACACTCCTGTAATCTCAGCAACTCAGGAGATGGAGACATCTTAGCAAGACACTGTCTCCAAGTAAAAATATTTTAAAAAGGACTGGGGATGTAGGTCATTGGTAGAGCATTTGCCTAGCATGCATGAGGCCCTAGGTTAATCTCTAGTATCATATAAAGAAAAAAAGAACTGCAGTGTTTGGTGTATGTGAGGCTGGAATGGGTAATCCCAGTATGTTCCTTGCTGCTGCTGGTACAGCGAGCCTCAGCCTGGGAAGCAGGAATAGAGGACCAGGATTTGGGCTGGTCGTCCCTAGCTAGACCCAGTTTTAGGTGGCATTTACTTTGGATAGGGGAATGTTTAAACACACACTTATTTTAGAAAACTGATGTATTTCTCCAAAAATAATTTATGTTACTGATTCTGAACAAACTGCATTTCAGAGTAAACAAATTGTCATAGTTGATGAGGGACTGTTCTCTTTTTTGGAAAAAAATCTTATTAATTCATAAATGCAAAAATGATGATGTTAGGAAATAAGTATTTTGCTCATAGATTGTGTGCAGCCATCATCCATGAATACTGCAGCCAGCAGGAGAAATGTTGATGGAGAATTTAAAATTGGAAGGCTCAAGCTGCCACCACCAGAGTCCACTGATCAGTCCTAGCATCTAACATCCACGCAACACTAGAAACAGACGTTGCACACCTTCTGCTACAACACAAAGTGAACTACAAAAATATCATCTAAGCAATATTTTTAACTAAAAGAGTTGAGACTGAACCTAACCAATCTGCTAGTTTTAACTTTCTAGGTCTAACAAGTGGAATGGGAAACGTAAAATGATACCACAAGGAAGCAATCAGCCATACTCAGAAAGTAAGACATCCTAAAGACAAGTCTGGTTTCTTCAAGTTAATGGCACAAAGAAAATGGAGAAGGATAAGGTAAACTTCTAGAGGAAAAGAAATCTAAGAAATACAGCCATGAAATGTAACCTGTGGATTCTAATTTAAACAAGCTAACTTTCAAGACACTTTTGAAACAGAGAAATTGGACGTATGCTGGCTGTTAGGTGATTTTAAAGGTTGTTTTGTTTGGTTTGGTTTTGTGAGACAGGATCTCGTGTTGTTCAGCCGGCCTTGAACTCACTATGTAGGCCATGCTGGCCTCAACCTCACAGTGATCCTCCTGCCTCAGCTTCCTGAGTGCTGCAATTACAGGGGTGTGTCACCATGCCCAGCATAAAGAATTATTTTTAATTTGTTACTGTGATAATATTTTGTTATATTAGAAAAATTCTTCATATTTGAAAGCTATCTAGTGAACACATCTTAAGAGCATAGAAAAAAGAAAAAAGAGGGAGAAGTATGGCAAAATATTAATATTCTGAAGTCTAGCTTAATGGGAAATCAACATGGCATTGTCTTTGGAAACTTTGCTATTAGGAAATTTAAAAAAATGATAATTTGAATATTTCAGATTACAAGCTCTTACATTCAGTGTTCTACTTCTTTGGATTTTGTACACGACTGCCTCATATTTCGGTTACCCTGGCTAGCTCCTGAAGGCACGTAAGTTTGTATAACAGTTAATACAGTTCTGAACTGGTTTTTTTCTAAACCTCTATTTACACAATAAAAGGTATGTTCCATTATGGCCCAAGAAGCCTGTAAAACATGTAGATTCCAAGGCCTCACCTCTAAAGGTTTCCTTTCTATTCAGAAGGCTAGGATAAAGTCAGGCTCTTTTTCTTCATAAGCTCTGTGGGTTCATTGTGCTGAGAAACCAGGTTTAGAACTCACTGTATTAAATAATTCATAAGGTTCCTTTTTGCATGGAAAGTACATGGTCTTACAGCAAGTTCAATAAATGTACTATGTCTCTTAAGCAATGGTTTAGACAGTTATGCTTCTAGCAAAATACTCTTTTCCTGAGAGGTTGATCAGTTGTAGGAAGACTGAAGACTTTATCAAAGAAAAAAAAAAATAGCAGCTCTTGACTTTCTCCCTCAGGCATAGCCACACTAGCTCATATCCAACAACATGTTTTTGCTGGTAACAATTATGAGATGGGGTTGATTTAATGTTAATTATTGAAAACATATTTTATCCCTATGTCCCTCATAATTGGAAGCTAAAATGTAAACATTTCTAAATACAGGCCTATTAAATGTAAGTAGACCAATGAGTTTCACAAAGCCCTGCTTTTAAGTCTTTTTGAACAAGACTCTGCTGCCCACTTGGAGGAGAGGAAATGAAGTGCAGAATGATGGAGCCCTTGCTCAAATTATTTCAGCTCTCATCTGCACAACAGCTATTACCCGTATAGCTTTACAGTCTAAATGAGTTTAGAGAGCTTGCTCCAACTTATTAAAATGAGGTTTTATAGAAGTCATAGGAGATTGCAGACTAGGTTGTAACTGTTGAATGTTTAATACTCCTAGTATTTATGGAAGACAATAATGCCTCTTCTGTGCTTATAAATATATAATAGCATAATGGAAGCTCTCCATTAAATGTCACTAGTCTGTATAGCGCATATCTGGAGTATGCTTTTCTTCACAGTTCCATGATATTGTAGTGTGGGGGCGGGGGAGAAGATGGGATGGGGGCATCAACAAAGATGCTTGACTGTATTCAAAGCAAGCATCTTTCCCCCTGATTCATTTTCATTTTGTAAAGTTTCATCTCACTTCAAGTGTTTCACTATTGTCTGAAGAGAGGGCAGAAGCTATCAGCTGAAGAAATAATTGGAGAAAAATATGACTTAAGGGAATTTCTTATTTCAAAGATTGATTTCCCTGCCAACAGACTCTAGGCAGTCTAGCAACCTGAATTTAAACTTCAGGAGACTCATCTTTTCCCTTTAAACACACAGTGCAAGAGTTTTAATACTAGATGACACAGGACGAAAGAGATCATTACCCAAACCAGCAGAGTTAAAGGCAAAATTTAATCATCATATCAGAAAATATTGAAATAGCATAAAAGGAGTGCTGCTGGCAAGAAAATTCCCTCCCACACCCAACTCCAACTCCCCATCTTCCCCAGTTCTCCTCTCCAAAGAAAGTAAGTACTACCGTACCAGTTTGCTTTCAGAAATTCACTTGCAGACGTAATCACAGGTGTGTGGATTTATTTAGACACACATACTTAGATACAACGATAACCTAAAGACCAAGTGACTGCAGAAAATCAAGTTTTCATTCATTTGATACAGTCTGGCCTTCTACTATTCCAGAAAGCCGCTACTGTTTAGTAGGAAAAATGGCCAGATTAATCATCTTTGTCATATTTTGAAAAAGCACAAGTGACATCAAAATAACTTATAAACCCATAAGGTAAGAATTAAGCGATAATTTGGAAGGCCATACAACAAGATTTTTAGTTCTACCCCTCATTTGCTGCCACTGAGTAACATTCTTTTCCTGTGAGCCTGAGAGAGTTGAGCTGCTCCCAAACCCACCGCAGGTGGAGATGAACCAAGTCCCACCGCAGAGGTGAACTGGAGCCAAGATTTCAGTCTCTACGTGCTTACTGCCAAGAAGGTTCAGGGCCTCGCTGACAAGAAGCATCAGTCTCTTGGGTAACTGTGACTGTTTGGTGTGTTTCTCACAGTGCTGACTGGGTTATCTGTACTTGTGCTGCTTCCCTACCTCGTTCACGTCCTTGGCCATGTAGAGAGAGTTATTTGTAGGGCACCTGTGGTCAGTCTGGGAGGCAGCTTTGGGGCAGGATCCACCACTGGAGGCTGTCATTGGCCCATGTCTCATGCATACCCTTTCTCTCATGAAATTAAGGTTTCAGTATCTTAGCACATAGGTAATGCATTCCAGATACTGGGATTTGTAATTATTTGCCATACCGTCTGCAGACCACAATTTATTGCAGCAGCAGCACCTAGAACTTTTAAGAACAGCTGACCCTCAGGCCCTATTTTAGACCTATCAAACCAGCATTCACATTTTTACAAGACCCCTAAGTGAGGCGTAAGGACATTTGAGTTTACAAAGTGTTGGTCTGCAGGGTAATGTCTGCCTCCGTAGCACACTGTAAAAGATCTTGGAGCTCTAAGCCCTACCCACTTTCTAGCTCATCTGTGGTCACTATCTCTCTAGCTCTCCAATAGTGAAGTACTGTACAAACCCCAAAGGGATGGTGCCCTAGGCTGTTCTTTGCACGGGTAGTTCTTAGCCTAGAATTAATTCCCTTTTCCTGCCCTTCTGAACTCTTATCCTTCAATTTTCAACTGAAAATTAAAACTTCATCTCCTTCAGCAGACACTGAGTCTGAGTACAAGTCTAACCCATTTTAAAGTCTTACTTCTACACTATTGCTCCCTATTTCTGATTATTTGCATATTAGAGTATTTACCAAATCGTACTGTAATTCTCGATTTACTATCTACTTTCTCAAGCAGACTGGAATCTCTTAGTATCAGTATCTTGGTTTATTCATTTTAAAATTTCTAGGCAGTAAACAGCACGTGGTAGGTATATAATTCATACTTACTGAGTAAATTCATCAGGAAATCTTACTGGCTATTTCTGCCATAAAACTATTTCCTCTTTTAAAAATAGTGTATATATTTATAAATCCTTGCAAAACAATTCTCTGTGCAAAACAATTCTGGCTGCTCTGATTTGTAGCCAGTTTCATAAAATGCAGGATAGCATCTAAAACCATGTCTTATCCCTCAAGTCAAATGTAAAATTAAAGTCTATTTCTTAAGATTTAATATACTTCAACAGTAGTGAAGTTATTGCAAAAAGAAATTAAATCATATCAAAATAAGTAGAAGAAAAACATCTCCTGATATGACCACTGGCTACTAAGTCACTTTTTTTCCAAAACTGTATGCCTACATATTGATCACTCACTGTTTCTTCCTTAAAGAACTTCTTCCCCATTTCTAGCTAATCTGTGTCCACCTTAAAAGTCATCTTCTCATATTATGTTCTTTTCCTTCTTCAAGCATTGTAAACTTAGCTCACACATTACATTTTTTATTAGTGCATTTTAATTATACAGGGTAATGGGTTTCATTGTGTTTTCATACATGCATATAACATATTTGGATCATATCTATCCCTCACTTTTGTAGTCTTTCTTCTAGTTTCATGTTGCCTCATCCCCATCTAGATTCCACATATGAGAGAAAACACTACCTTTTCAGTCTTTTTCTATATGCTAGGACCATTCCATCAGTATTGAGAAGATTCATAAAATGAAGATTTTTATAAAAGACAAATCTCCCCCCTCAGTAGTTATTGGTGTTTTGCAGCCGGTGAGCCCATACTAGGTGCTGAATGAAGCCAAGCAGATCGTTTCTCTTTTGTGCTTAGGAAAATGGCTAGGAAGAGAAGGATGTCAGCTCTCAGAATATGATGTGGGCATGTCTTCGAGAGAAGGACAGAACGTGGTATGGGCATGTCTTCTGGTGTGAGAAAGGAAGGTAGTGGTATTTGCAAGCAGAGGGACAAGAGGGCCCAACAGATGGCTGCTCTGTACTCCTCAGAAAATGACATGGAAAGGTCATAAATAATTCAAACTATATAGAATAAAATTAGAGCCATGCAAAATTAGTGCATGCTTGCAATTCCAGTTTACATACAAAACTAAGGCAGGAGGAGTTCAAGGCCAACCTAGGTGACATAACAAGATCCTGTCTTTTAAAAAAAAGAGGCACAGACAACTCTTTGGAGCCTCTAGATTGGGAAATTGCTTTTCTAATGCAGTGACCTATTAAAGAAGGGGGAAAAATATCTCTCATATTGGCAAAATGGGGATTGTATACTGCCTCTCACTGAGGCCTGAGGCCTAAAGGGAATATGGATTGTTAAATCTCTCATAGGGAGAAAAGGGGGCTAGGGAGTGCTTTCCAGAGCTGGTTCACACCTAAAGAGACACTTCCTTGGTCTTACTATCAAAAAATGTAAGAAATCTCCATTAATCTGTATTGCCCCAACTCACTAATAAGTCCTAACAGCATAAACAGAAAATTCAGGGCTGTCCCTAGTCTCCTAGGAGTACCAACATATTTTACAGCCCAGAAAATCCTGCACAAATCTCCCTTCTCCATTCATACTTCAGAAACACAAGAGGAAGCCAAGCTACTTGGACTACAATTTTACTGCTGATGTATATCAAAGCCCTTTCATGTTCTCTCAAAAACTGAACCACTGAATGTAAGATTCATGCCCTGCCAAGAAAACTGGCTTTAGTGTAGTTCCACTGCTGGTACCAAGTAAGCCTTCAAAAGTTCTTGAAGCCGTAAGAAATCAGATAGAGCACAGCCCTGCAAAACTAAGCCCATTTTCCCTAGTCAGGTTTCACCTGCAATTCAGGTTCAGATTTTCCCCGCTGCTCTTTAACCACCTCCCATCTGGCATGACTTCCCTCCTCAGCCCCTTAACGCCTTTCACACCTGCCTTGGCATGGTGCTTCTTATGCTGAAACTGTCTACAAATGTATGTCTCTCCGCAACTACACTGTGTGGTCCTTGAGCAGGGTCAGTTGATCCTTTTCCATTGTAGCTTCACAGGACTTACAATACATGGTGGGTGCCTGCTAACTAACATTCATTGAATTGAAGTGTCTGAATTCACCTGGGCAAGGTTCCCTTGCCCAGCCTCTAACGGCATCGGGAGAGGTAAACAATAAGGGCTCCACACCCACCCGGGTCCACCCCATTCTGGTGACCTTGACTGAGCTACTCCCTATGCCTCATCTCATTACTGTGTACCGCGAGGGTCATAAAAGTTGCCACCTGGATCAGGAGAAACAATAAAAACCAATGTGTACTTGTCTGTAAAGTACCCAAAGCCTTTAGGGAAGAGGAGACGGTGTTTAAGGTTTCTGTAAAGAAGAGGACCATATATTAGCCAGCTGAGTAAAATCTCACAAGTAGGACAGGACTGTACCACATGGCATATGCTTTTTTTAATCAACATTTTATTTTAGAGCAATTTTAGATTTACAGAAAAATTTTAAATCATCACCAAATAATCTGTATCCAATTTCCCCCATTTCTGACATCTTAACATTAATATGGTACATAGTCACAATGAACAAGCCAGCAATCACAATTAACATACTCAACATGGTTAGCTATATTCAGATTTTCTTAGGTTTCACTGGGCTTCTTTTTCTGTTCCAGGACCGTGTCCAGGATACTATGTTACATTTAGTTATCATGTTTCCTTTGGGCTGTGAGGATTTCAAAGAACTTTCTCGTTCTCGGTAACTATTTTGAGGAATACTGGTCAGGTATTTTGTAGAATGCTCCTCTCTTGATATGCAGATCAGCTGGAATTTGTCTGATGTTTGCTCATGCTTAGACTGGGATGATTGGTTTGGAGTAGGAAGATGACAGAAGTGAAGGGCATTTTTCTTTTTGTTTTTTAAAAACCCTGTGTCCTCCCATCTTCCCACTCCATCCCTGCAAAAGCTGTTGTTAGGATCACGTATGTGCTATGGGATGTCTTGCTTACCCAATCAGCTATCACTTCAGGCAATCTCGAAAGAAAAAAAGAAAAAGAAAATCCCCTGAAGGGCCGACCTTAGGTTGGAAGGGTAGAAGTTCTCCGGACTTTCCATAGGGAGTTGAGAAGGAAGGCAGGCCCAACCAGAGGAGCAGGCCTCCAGCATGGAAGACAGAAAAATCCAAGGAGCTGGCTAGTAGAAGATAATCCACATAATGGAAGCCTGGAATTTTGAGTAACAGTGATGACAACATGATGACAATCAAACGCAGCTGGGCAGAGAACGCACCCAGGCCCCACTGAGTGGCTGTGGCTTGAACAGTTAGGCAGATAATTGAGTTATGAATGTAGGACAGAGGAAGCAGGTGATTTCTAAGGGCCTAAGCTCTCTCCTGGCTCCTGCCACTTCTTGGTCCGATGACTTCTGGTCAGTCATTCCACTGTTTGAGCCTCAGGGTGACTCTCTCTGAATGATGGATATAATAGTACCTGATTTGTAGAGCTGTGTGGGGATTAAGAGGATGCTGTGAATCAGCACTCAGTGGTGCCTCAGCCACAGATTAGCTGCATTAGCCATTGTCATCATGTTTGTATTAAGACAGGAGGGGAGCTAATCTAGGAGGCATATTCAAATTAAAAACCTAAGGCTCAGAAGTCTTATCATTAAACTAGGCAGGAAAAAAGTTTAGATTGCTTGAAAAAAATTCAGGAAATCTCATTTTAAAAAACAAAAAGTTACAGACCTCACACAACTGCTGACAGGTGGAGTCACCACTTTGGAAGAAGCCAAATGCTTGGAATTAGTTGGGAACGTGGCTGAGTTATAGCTCCTCGCGTCTTCTGCCACACCATTCAAATTTGGAATCGTGTTCAGAAGGCGATTAACCAGAGACCAGTGTGCTGCACTGTCTAAGGGCATGAACTAGATACAGGCCAACGTGGCCCTTATTGCAGCACTGAATTTAGACTCAAGCTGTTAAACCAGCCTGCTAATCACCTGCCAATGCAGGGAGGCGTCAACGTTCACTCTCATTTCAGAGCTCTGGTAAGGATTAGAACAACGGGGGACTGTGAAAATGTTTTGTAATCTGTACTTTTCATTGAGAAATACTATGTGTTCTGTTGAACTCTCTAGCCAGATCTCTAACTCTGAAGAAGGTGGTGAGGAACAATTGTAGCAATTTTTCCTCTTCATACACCTTTTGCATTTATACTCCAAGTATTATATTATAGGTGTTACAATTGAATTACAAAAGCAGAGAGGATTCACTGAGCTCTCAGTCTCTGCTGGTTGTGAGTTTAAGCTCTCGTATTGACTCATTTAATTCTTGTAATAACTCTGAGTCAATAGTACTAATTGTGCTTATTTCAAAAAATGAGTAAATTGAGGTACAGAGAAGCCAGATTAATTGTGAAAAGTCAAATGGCTATCGTGTGGCTGTATCGTTTGGCTGTATCATTTGGGACCAGACTTGGTTGCATGTGACAGAAAAAAATAACATGGTTTAAACAAGTTACAGTGTAACTGTTGGGTCAGAGAAGGTGGGAGGCAGAAAATCAAGAGTCAGAGTCCAGTCCCACCGCCCTACATTCAGGCTCGTAGTTCTTGCTTCCCTCGTCTCAGCGCATTATCATCTCCAGGTTCTCAGTAGTCCAAGACTGCAGTTGGTGTGCCAGACATCACAACTGGGTTTCAGAGAGGAGGGAAGAAAAGCGAGGGCTTCTGGGAAAGCCCCACCTGACAACTTGTATTGGCAGCACATGGACCACCCTCTTCTACAAAGAAGGCTGGAAAATGCATTTTGTTTTCTGTTTTTTTTTTTTAATTGGGCACATTTTTCAAGGTTCCATAGCAAAGAAGGACTCGTGCACCATAAAATACAGTTTGATCTCAGACTATAACTGTGCTGTTGTTGGTCAGTGGAGAGAAGGTTGTATTGCTATTTCTCACAATAGGCATGTGGAAAATACGAACATGGTGGAGTATACAATTTAAAGAATTAGAACTTTACTATGATTTCCACATTTCTCTTATTCACAATTTCATTGTAATTGATTAACTTCTTTAACAGCATAGTATTTAAATAGTTTTTTTTAGCCTTTTAACAATCAAAATGAAAAGAAGTCGTATTTAGGTGAAATAATTTTCCTTCTTAGTTTTATTCTGAAATTCTGATCTGAAGATTTCCCCCGCCAAGACATTATTCTGAGATTTCTCTTTCAGAGTAAATGTCCAATACTAAAGGTTTCACTTGTCTTTTAAGGGAAAAAAGGAAAAGAATATTTGAGTCAAACCTTTAAGGAGTTGAACATGTGAGGAGTTGTAAAGAGATTTCACTCATCTGCCTTTGCTGCTGAGGTGTATCTCAAACTCATGAGCTTGTGTGATTCTCTCTCCTCCTTCCCCAGTAGGACCCGGCTTCATTTCCTCAGCTATACTACACTTGATTATGGTTAAAATCTTTTTTCTCTCAACTTCTCCAGTCATAAAGTAGATATATTCGTACATTTAGTTGTTCCTTTAATCACTGGATAAATACTTGTATGGGATTTAATAAGTGTTTGGTACTTTATATTTAATATCATTTTTGTTTCCATATTAACAAAATAATGGGTAATGTGTAATAAATGATTAAAAGTGTGTTATTCTGTGAGTAGTTTTATAGTTAAATAGAATTTATTTCTTGCTAGCTGGGTGGGTACACGGCTGTCAGCTACTGGGGAAACTGAGGCAAGAGAGGAGGATCACAACTTAGAGGCCAGTTGGGGCTTCACAGTGAGACTCTTCTAAAAAAATGTATTTTTAGCTGGGCTGTGTGGCACACACCTGTAATCCCAGCACTCGAGAGGCTGAGGCAGGAGGATAGCCATAAGTTCAAGGCCTGCCTGGGCTACACAGGGAGTTCAGGACAAGCCTGAACTACATAGTGAGGCCCTTTCTCAAACCAGCAAAAGCAAAGAAAGAAAGTATGTTTTTATGCAGGTAAACTAAATTTGAACTGATAGTACATTGAACAAAGAAGCTTAAAACTTTTTGGAACTATGTGAGGTACAAATTTTTCAATTAAGTAATATTACACAGAACAAAATATATTTTATATTATGAATCTTAACATATTAGAAGATAAACCAGGAGTGGTGGTACATGCCTGTAATTCCAGCACTTGAGAGACTGAGGCAGGAGGATCACTGCAAGTTTGAGGGCAGTCTGAGGTACATAGTGAGTTCAAGACCAGCCTGAACAAGATGGCGAGACCCTGTCTCAAAAAAAAAAGGACAAATAGTAGCAGTTCTCCTTTTTAAGAGTAAACAAGATACCGGTGAAATGCCTTTCTGAAACACAAGGCTTTCCCCTTGCAAGCTAATGCAACTCTAAAATAGATATATTTGCAGAAAATATTCTTCTCATTTATATTAATGTATACATATTGCTTTCCTAAGAAAATATTTATGAATATTGCTCCTTTGTTTCCAGAAATGTGTTAGGAAAAAAGTCATAGTAGAAGAATCACCTACAATGGAAAATACAACAAATGTTTCCTCTGATAGAATTCCGAGCTGTGTATGTCACAGTAAATGAAGAGATATGACTTCAGAATCAGAGCCCGAGGCTACGGCTGCGGTGTTTGGATTCTTTTCACCTTGTTATTCATTCTAATTACTTTCTGACACTACACAAGCTGACAGATGATTGAATTCACTTTTCATCTGCAACATGCACAGCCCAAACGGAACTCATGGCACCTGGGTGCTGCGCCCCTAGATGAGACCTGAAGAAATGATGTGGGCCATGGGGAAGGGCTGTGTTTTAAGATTTAAGTCATTAAAATGCACTGTGTTCCCTTCAAATCACACACACACATACATCCCACAGAAACCTCCATTTTAAACAGGAATTAGAAAAAAAAAAAAAAGGAAATGAGATGGAGGGAAAAGAGAGGGATGAGAGGAAAAGGGGGTGTGTTATGTACATGTACAAACTCCACATAAGGACTGTAAACATTATGTATTGCAAACATATTTTTTAAAAAAGGAATCAAGAGATGGAGGGGAAGGAAAAGAAGGGAGGATTTAAAAAGAAATTAAGATGTATTATGTACAGGTACCAATTTCCCACAGGGAATGTAGACACTATAATTATGTACTAATCATGCATGAACATGTACTAATAAAAAAATGAAGCAAATAAAGTCCAATATTGTGGCCCACACTCTAGTCCCAGCACTGAAGAGGCCGAGGCAGGAGGATCATGAGTTTAAGGCCAGCTTGGACTACAGTGAGACTCTGTCTTAACTACAACAACAAAAGAAGCAAATAAAGCTTAATACACAAGAAGAAAAGCATCAAACTCAGGAAGACTCAAAGAGTGTCATGTGGAAAGGGAATACATATAGTGGTTATTTTTTAAAAAGCAGAAAACAGGTTAATTAAATACAATTCTCAACATGCTTTCCCTTTTGTCCCTTTGGTATTACTCAGAAAAATACTTTTTTTTAAATGCACCATAGCTCTTCACCTTGCTGTGGCTGACTGGTTTGTATGGGAGCAGGTGAAAATGTGCCTAGCCAAAATTTTGTCCTTCCTGCTCCTCAAAGTCAATGTTATTTTTATGGTATGATGCTTATAGAATCACTTTCTTAGCACTTTTTTCTAGTCTGAATTTCTTCTCAGATACTTCCCTCCTCTGTAATGGCACAGCAGTACTCAAGCCCTCCCAAATATTCAATTTGATCTATAAATCAGTGTCCCGTATTGGTGTTATTAACATTCTTAATTTCCATTTAATGGAGAAACGACATGTGCGGTTTGTTGGGAATTGCTGCTACAACATGGAAGAAATTTTTAAACTATGTCTTCATAGCAAAATAGAAAAATAATCATGCTTCATCATTTTTCCCAAAGCCAATGAATTCTATATTCAATAATCAGTAGCCAATCTTTTATTGATTAATACTTAATATAGCCCATCTCCAAACTCACTGCCCACCAAAAGCAGTGTTAGATCTGAATCTGACATCCTGGAAATTATCCCTCTCTCCTCCTCTCCCTAGCTACTCTGACACTCACAAAACAACCGATCCTTTAAAGTAAATAAAGAACAGAAAGAGGGCTTATAGAGTCAGCCCATCTATCTTATTCCTGGCACTAATAAGTAATTTCTTTATCTCTGACTTAGAACTCTCAAAGCAACAAGGCCAAGATACTTCAGAATGAAGAAAAAAAAGAAAGAAAGAAAAACACTGATGCATAACTACAAGGCAGAAGGAGTAAGACAAAGTGGACCTGTGCCCATGGAAGATGCCTGAGGTTCTCTGGAAGGTTCTTTAGCTTTGAAAAGAGCAAACTTTCATGGCAGTAACACAACCAGGCTTGATGAGAGAGGCAGACCAAAGAAACTAAAAACGGAGTACATGGTTAAATTATTTATGATGCTGCTGCAGCTGCACTGATCAGAGGTGGTTTTTCCTCTTAACGCTGCCTTCACTGTACTACAGAAACTGCATCAGCTGAGGAAAGAAGCCGCGGTGTGGAGGGAGGTGTGAGTGGGTGCTGGTCAGGTCCCCAGTTAAAAGACGACTTTATCCAATACAGCTCTACCAGATTGAATGACAAACTGATGATATCTTCACGTGTCTTATTTCCTAGGAAAGAAATGGTGTATCATTTCACCCTGAACCCTGAAGGAAAAAAACGTTCTGGCCTACCTGTCAAGATCATCTTACCACAGCATCAAAAACCTCAGTACAGAATTGAAGTTTCGAGATACAGTATGTATTAAAAGGGCATATTTTCAGAATCCTATTTATTTTATTGATTGCTGAATCACCACTGCTAGGTGCACAGTACGTAATCAGTCATATGTAATGGGCTATTTTAGTAATTGAGAATTGCTGGTATCTTGACATCTTGACATTCAAGCACTGAAGGCCATGTGCTCCATGGCAAGTCTCAGAAGGCCGCCGGCTCCCAGATAGCTGGGCTAGTTGTCTTAAGCAAAGTCTTACCTGCCAGAGGAATAACTTACTCTCTGAGGCTGAGGGTGAAGTTAAGGTATGTGTACATAGTTTGAACTTTGCTACTGGGGAAACTGTAAGACCAGGATTGCTATTTTGTCCATACACAAACCATCTCAAGGCATTCGCAATCCTGTGTGGGCCAAAGATTGTGTGTGATAAACTTCTGAAGAAAAGAAACTCTTAAAAGGTATAGTGTCCTTTTCATCTCAAGGGAAAAAAGACCTGGAAAGAAAACTCTGTTCTTAACACTACTGAGGTAACCAGCACTCCATGTGAGAGGATGGAGAACAGAGGAGTCCTGTTCTGATGTACAGGAGAAAAAGTATTGGTAGCTGAAGAAATTGGTTTGCTTTAAGAGGAAATTCTAAGAATTTCTCTCAAATGATTGTTGGAAAACTACCTAGGAAAATAGTATTATGACATACCTGCATTATACCAAATTAGGCTAATATACTGCCTTTCTTCCTAATAGTAAGCATCTTACGGAAATAAATTTTGAAAACATTGAAAGACAATTTTAAAAGCCTAGTTTTCTGATAGCATTTAAACTTATCAAGGAGTACTAAAAATAATCAGTTTCAGTAAAAACCTAAGATGGTATCAATTTTGGATCAAAACGAAGTGAGAGCCCATGCCTAGGCTTCTGTCTTCCCATCCCAAATGTCTACAAATGGCAGATTTATTTGTAAAATCATAGCAGTACTAGAACACAAATGGATACACTGGTTGGGCCATAACTTATTATAAGGAATCCCTGAAATGTGCAATGTAGATGGAATACTACTAACAGAGAAAAGCCACCACCTAAGACTGAATGGTTCCAAATATGCTTTTACCTCAGAAAGAGCAGATACAGGGAACAGGAAGAGTCCTGGGCTGCCAAAAATGTGATCTGTGGAATTTAAAGCAAAAATGCTGAAAAATATGTCAATATATCAGATGGAGGAATGTACCAATATAATTATTTATCATAACCCATCAGGATATATGCCAGGAGACATTCACAATTGGAGAAAAGGCCAATGTAATTCATTCTATTGCTAGATTAAAAATGGAAACCACACAATCATATAAATAGATGTTCCCAAAAGACATCCAATAAAATTCCACGTCTATATCTAATAAAAAGATGTTTGCATACTAGGCTTAGAAAAAACTTTCTAAACCCTGGTAAAGTATTTACCAGAAAGAATCCTCAGCTACAGATGAACTATTAGAATGTGTTTCCATTAAAGTCAGAAATAAGACAACAATGGCTGTTATTTTCTGTCAACAAACATTATGTTGAAAGTCAGAGCACATAAGACAGGAAAAAATTACCTCCAAATATTGGTAAAGCAGATGAAAACTGGCCCACATGTATTTTCCGATAATATATGACAACACTTAAAAATTTTCCAGGACAGTCAGCTAACAAACTATTAGCAATAATGAGAGCTCAACAAGGTAACCAGAAAGAAGATGAAGAGACAAAATTCAGAGCCTTCCTAACCACTAACAATATCCATGTAAAGGCTATGTACTCAAAAAAGATCCAAAGAGTTTGTAAGAATAATACCTAAGACCATCCCTGAAGAATATAGCTATAAAAGATAAACTGAATACATATACATGTTATGTTATTGGATGAGAAGATTGAGCACATTATAAACATTTCTCTCTCTTTTTTTTTCAAATTAATCTGTGAATCAAAAAAAAATCACTATAAATATGTCAAGGATTGTCCAGGAGATTTTCAAGTTAATCCTAAAATTAATTTGAAAGTAAAGTGCATAAAAACACTCAAGAGAATTTCTTTTTCTTTTTCTTTTTCTTTTTTTTTTTTGCTGCTGAGGATCAAACTCAGGGCCTTGTGCTTGCTAGGCAAGCACTCTACCACTTGAGCTAAATCTCCAACCCCGTGAGAGAATTTCTAAAACAAGAGAAATTCTCTAACACTCACAAAAATGAAGTCAAACAATTAGAACAATCTGTACAGAAATAGACAAATAGATCAATAAAAGAAAATGGAAAAATCTAGAGACTCATTAGATTTTACATGATATTTATTTACTAATTGTGAAGGTGACATTTTACATCAGTGCTGAAAGGGTGGACCAAGCAAATGGTGATAAGGAAAGTCTCTGTACATCAAAAGATCAAAGTTTTAAAAAATGATAATATCCTAGTTGATTTCTCATTGCTCTGACAATATACCTGACACCTGCAGTTTAAGGAGGAGAGGTTCCTTTGGGCTCATGGTTCAGATGACGGAAATGGTATAGAAGAGAGATATAGTAGAGGCAAACTACTTACATCACACAGCCAAGAAGCAGAGTGAGAAGGAAGCATCCAGGGACAAGAATACACCCTGGCAGGTCATGCTCCCAATGACCCACCTCCAACCAGGCCCCACTTGCTAACAGCAAGGCAGCTATAGTACTCCCATAACATGATCACCTTCCAAAAGCACCACTTCTGAACACTGAGGCTTTGGGAGGACATCTGGATCTCAAGCATAACAAAGAAAGACCAGGAGAAAATGTTCATGATATATATGACAGACAAAGGACATGCTTAAGAATAGATAAAGAACTGCCTGTAAATCAAGAGTAAAAAAGCCCAAGTAGAAAAACAGGCAAGAGATATAAGCAATTTATAAATGAGGGAAAATAAATACCAATAAGCATAAAAATTGCACACTCACAATAGCAATAAAGGAAAAACAAAGGGAGACACCATCATTCAACCTAGTATCAGAAATTGATAATACACGTTTTTTGCAAGACTGTAGGAGATACGTACATTCAAGAACTTTTGGTTTTGGAGACCGAAACGACTATTTTGAAGGGCATTTTGACAACACTGATTACAATGTTGAAAGATCTATAATTCTACTTTTTAGTAGCTATTCAGAAAAGGACACCTATGTCAGTATGTTAACTGCAGCATTGTATATAATGGTGAAAACTGACATGTTTTCTACTTTCAGCTATGTTGTAACATATGTCAAAACTTCATTATATTTTATGGCTAAATAATAGTCCACTATAGGTGTTTTAGTTACTTTTCTCTCGTTGTTGGGACAGAATACTCGACACCCAAAGTTAGGGGAAGAAAGGTTTATTAGCTCACAGTCTGCAGAGGTTTCAGTCTATAGTCCGCTGGGTCCAAGGCAGGGCGGACCGGCATGGCAGACCAGCCGACCAGCAGCAAAGTAAAGTGAGGAAATGCAAGGAATGTATGCAAATAAGCAATGCAAACAAGCAGCTAGTTAGCTTCTTCCTGTATCTTTTATCTAGCCTACCTGCCTTTAGGGCGGGTAGCACTCCCACCCTTAATTTTAGTTTCACATCCTTGATCCCAGCAGAAACATGCCAAACCGATCGGTGGATTAATTTAGTAACCGCACACTCTAGATCCAGCTATCTCTTACCACATGAAGCTTTGGGGGGACATCTAGACACAAACCATAACAATAGGTATATACATACTACATTTTGTTTATCCATGCAGCTATTAACAGACACGTGGGATTATTTCCAGCCTTTGGTTATTGCACTGTGAAAATGTAACAATAAAAACTGGTGTACAAGTACCTGTTTGGTTTCCTGTTTTTTACTGTTTTGGCTATATACCTAGGAATAGAATTGCTAAGTGATATAATAATTCTGTTATGTTTAATTAACATTTTGAGGAAACTGTTTTCCACAGTGGCTGCATCATTTCAAATTCCCACCAGCCATGAACGAGGGCTCTAATCTCTCTACATGGTCACCAGTACTTGCTCTTCACCTTGTTTTTAATTATAGCATCTTAGTAGTTAGTATCTCATGTAGTTTTGATTTGCATTTTCTTAATGACTAATGATGTCGAACATCTTTTCATGTGCTTATTCAGCTGGCGATTTTTATAAATAAATGTTTATTGGAATATGGCCACACTGATTTACTTACCTATTTTCAGTGGTCAGTTTTATCTTACAATGGCAGAATTGAGTAGTAACACAAACTATGTAACTACAAACCCAGAGTATCTTGAGTTTAAAAAAAAAAGTTTGCTGACTCCTATGCTGGACCACAAAAACCCTCAGTTATTTAAAAACCTTGAAATCATTCCAAGGATGGTCTTTGTTCAAAATAGAATTAGATTAGAAATCACAAAAATATGGGAAATCTAAAATATTTTGAAATTTGGAATAATCTGGAAACTAAAGAATGCATTTGTAAAGAATCCATGAGCCAAAGAAGAGATCATAAGGGAAAATTAGAAAATATTTCTAACTTAATGACAACAAAACTATAATATAAAAACAGTTATGGACATAACTGGTCAATGTATTGGTTAAAAAAAAAAAAAAGGAATACTTCCCCTCGAGTTTGGAAATAAGGCAAGAATCTCCATCTTGCCATATTCACCCGATGTTGTACTGGAGACTCTAACCAGAGCAATCAGGCAAAAAAAGTAAACGGAAGGCACACAAACGAGAAAGGAAATAAGTAAATTTTCTTTACAGATGACATAAGAATCTACACAATAACAGAATTAATGACTTTTACACCATTGCGAGACACAACTTTATTATGCAAAAATCAGTTGCATTGGCAAGTGATCAGCTGCCAATCAATTGGATTGGCAATGAACAATCCAAAAAGTGAAATCAAGAAATAAATTTTTTCCCAATAATATTAAAAAGTAATAAAACACCTGGAAATAAATAAATGTAGCACAATAGCTGAACAGCAAAAATTATAGAACATTGCATTAAAAACATCAAAGAAAATTTCAATATGGACAGATATTACAATGTTTTAAAACTAGATTATGAGATGGTTGCCCAACTCCATAATTTCATAAAAACCACAAAACTGTATATTTAAAATTGGTGAATTTTATGGGATGCAAGTTGTACCTCAGTTAAGCTGTTAAAGCATAAAGGATTGTTTTAAAATGATCTATCTGGGTATAGATATTGGAATGCATTTGTATCAGAAAAATTTTATGTTGACACTTTTGAAATAAAAACTGAAGTAATGTGAGGATTTATGGCAGCTGAGATCCTTTTAGATCCCTTCCTTCAGTCTCTTTTAAAAACTAACACTGATCATCATAGATTTTTAACTCTTTTCTAGGGGGGTGCTAGGGATTGAGCTCAGGGCCTTGCACTTGGTAGGCAAGCACTATACCCCTGAGCTAAATCCCCAACTCCCAATTTTTAACTGTTAAACCTTAACAAATACAATTATTTCTGTGTTCATCACTTTAAAAAACTTAGATTGTGGATTTTGTTAGTGTTATTTGTTAAAACTAGTATGTCATATGTTGGCTGCTGTTAGAAAAAGAAAATTGGAGTTGTGGATCAAAATGAGTCAAAAACTGTACATCTCTATAGGTTATAATTATTTCAATAGTTGGTATGGGAAGAAACAGTTATATTGAAGAATATCCTTCATTTGATGAAAGTTGGCAAGTAGCAGATTTTCCACAGCAAGGGACCCTTTAATATTGCTGGTCTTCACAGTGTGAAAATTCACACATCACCTAATCTCTCCATTTAATATCTTCCTCTTAGGTGGGGAAGTTCCCTATGAAGCAGCATCTGTCATGTTAATTCAATTATTTTTGAGAAACATGAAATTGACTTTTGAGAAACAAGTTTGATACTAATCTAATGGTTTTAATTTTGTTCTTAGAAGAAAAGTAAATAAAACAATTTTATTTGATACCTACTGACAGTCTGACCCTACGTCTTTGAAGTCCATACAGAGAATTTCAGGAAAAATTTTATGTGACCTTCATTTTGTTGCCTGTCATCTTTGAAAAGTCTAAAGCTCCAGGGTATTCTTCACAGACTGATGACAAGAGATGAAGAGATGGGCTGATGGGCTGGAGGGTGTAGCTTGATGGAAATGCCCTGGGTTCAAACCCCAGTACTGGGGAGAAAAAAAAAAAAGCAGTAAACACCACCAGGCATCTGGGTAAATGCTCCAGCTCCAAACTCATGATTTCACTTGTGGATATGACACAGGCAATGTCACAAACCATTCCCTGACACTGCAGCAGCAGATTCTAAAACTTCCTACTCCCACTGTCTTGGCTAGTAATCCAGGCAACTGGTAAGGATACTTTGTTGGAGTATTTCCTAGGACAAGTGATCAGGTGGACAGCCCTCTGTTTTTATTGTTACTATTATTAAACACTTTATTCGTAAATTTTAAACTTTTGCTGTTTAAAAAATGGATTGTGCTTTCTAATAACAACACAGTAGAAAAGTCCTAACACAAAATGCCAAAGAACATGAACAAATAATTGATAAAGGAAGAAATATATGCTGAAGCATATATGAAAACATTTTAATTAAACAAACTATTATCCAATGTGAATGTACAATTTTAATGTAATTTAACACAAACACATATAACCCATCAAATTTACTCATCAAAATACTGCACGCTGCTGATGAAGGCGTTGGAAATAAGCACTCTGAAGCACCGATTGTATGATAGCAGTAAATTCGTACAAGCATCAGGACAGCAGAGCGGGCAGTCAGCACACTTCAGAACCTTCATCCTGTGGACGGCCCTTTGTAATAGTAACTTCTTCAGGGAAGACAGTCATAGTTAGCACTGCCAGACAGCAAAGGGATCCTCAGATCAGAGATCTTGGCAGTAATAGCAGGAAGAGTTTAGAGACCATTTAGTCAAATCATTTGTTTTACAGAAGAGAAAACGGAAACTCGGAAAGTTGGACAGACTTACGCAGAGGTGTAGCAGAAACTAAGTTTCCTCCTCAATATCTGTCTCCCCTGCTTCTCACTGACAGATCCTTTTGTTTAGAGTGGCAATATTCCCAGAGTAAATGACCACCTTGCCAGCCTTCCTTGCAGCTAGAGGTGGACATATGACCCAGTTCTCAGAAGGAGATACAAACTAAGGTCACTGGATGGGGTTGTGGGGAAAGCTTTTTAAAGGAAAATGGCTTGGTTTGTGAGCCCTTTTGTCTTTCCCTTCTTCCCTACTGCTTGTAATTCAGACATGCCAGAATCCATTCTGGATGTGAAAAACTTGTGTCTCATTCTGGATGTGAAAAAGTGTCTCTTTCTGACAATCCATCAAGTATTGATACTATTGGAAAGGAATCCACTCACGGATGCTACGGACCTTATTTGAATTCCATTGGTTTTTCTCGTGGAAGCAAAGAACAAGCATGAGGTGTTTGAAAAGGACAAGAGGTGTCTAAACTCTAAATCCAAGAAGCATTGCTATTTTGTCTTAAATAGAACCCTAGTTAAGAAAACCCAGCATACTAACTGTTGCTGTTTGCTGCGAGACGGTATTAACTCACAAAAGGCAGTAACACTGAAGAAGAAGCCAAGTTCTGGTAGAAGAACAGTTCAGAAGCAACTTTACTAGAGCTTTAAGAAGAGGTGTGCAGACAAAAAAGCATTTTAAATGTGTCTACATATTTGGGTTCCAGGCTAGAGAGGAGAACTTAGAAAATGACTCTAAGGAGAGGAAAACGACAAAAACCCGTGTGGTTCATTGAACCTGGGAAACTCCCAGGTGTGTGTAAAATAGGTCATGTCCACGTTTCACACTACCCTCTTATGCTAAGCCCAGGACACATTCTGCCAACCTGCTTAAGAAAAGAACTTTCACTCCCGTAGTAAATCTTGCTCAAGTCTAATCTAACTATCTTTGGCATTTTTTTCAATTAAAACTCAAGCCTTTAATGCTTTTTTCCTTTTCAAGAAAGATAAGAGATTGCCTACTGCAGAGCAAAAGACTAGGAGTGACTTTGTTTAGCCTGAACAGAAGCCAAGATCTGCAGGTATGGCCTGAGAGACGTTTCAGACGTTTCCAGCCTCTGAGGAAAGCCATTGTAAATATAAGTATAAAATGTGAGAGGCTGCAGTGTTTCCCTCCAACAAGGAAATAATTTAAAAAGGGAGAATGTGGTGACTAAAGGTAAGAGGGTCGAGGAGCCTTATCGGTATGAAAGCTTTTTTTTCTTTTTAAGGGAAAGTTGAGTATCAAGAGGATATGTAGATACTATCGCCCTCACACACTTGGGGCGTTTAAAATACAGTCCTCGTATCGGTGCTCATCTCAGAAACCCAGGCTTGGTCTTTGTTACCTATTGGATTTCAGGAAGGCTGACTCGAGATGCGGCGTTGCTGTTTCCTGAGCCTTTACTCTTTCTCCCCCTGGGCGCTGGCAGTCAGATCCTTTGTTGTGGCTCCTCCACATTCATTTTTCTCTGCCCTCGCACCTCCAGACTCTGCGATGGGGATGCTTCCTGGTCCTCACGCCGAGACGCCGGGCTCGCCCGTCTCCCCAGCGTCGGACCCGGGCCGGCTGTGACCGCCCGCTTTGTGTGCGCGCCGGTTCGTCTCCGCGGCCGGACCGCGGGCCGCGACCCCCGGGAGGCGGAGCCTCGCGCCCGCTCCGCCCGGCCGGGGTTTCGCCGCCGCCGCCCTCGTTTGTTCCGTTAGATCGTGCTGCCGGCCGCTTTCCCCGGGGCCGCGTTCGCCAGACGGGGCTGACCGGAGTCCTCCATGGCCTGCATCCCACCCGGCCCCGCGCCGAGCTTCTCCCCCCGCGCCCTCACTTTTCCTTGTTCCAGCAGCCCGCAGGGGCGCATGGCAAAACTCTGAGAACAGAGAAAGGAGAGCAAAGAGAGAACAGATTCGATGTGCCCGCCTCGGTCCTCTGGAGTTTGCCCAGGGTCCTAGCCATGTCGGAGTCGGGGGACATAAGTGAATTTGGCTACATCATGGAATTGCTAGCCAAGGGCAAGGTAAGTGCTGGGCGCCGGGCGCCGCGCTCTGGGCCCCGCTCCGGGCGCGAGCTGCGCGCTGGCCACGGCGCCCAGGTCCGCTCCGGCGCCCGGGGGCGGGGTCCGGGGCCGCGCTCCCAGCCAGGTCGTCCGAGCAGCTGCAGAACGCACCGTAGCCGCCTTTTCTTTATTGGGAGGCGGCTCTGAAATGAGCCGAAGGGGACCTTCCCGGCGCGTTTGGGGTCAGCTGGGCGGCGGCGGGGCAGAGGCGCGCGAAGATCAGGACCTGGCTTGGGGGGAAGGCTGCGTCCCACCCCCGCGCACCCAGGGCTGTCCCAGCGTGGGGACTTCGAGTGGTGACCTCGCTAGTGCAGGCGCAGAGGGCTGAGAGTCACTCGCCAGTGAATAGGCCCGGAGGGGGCGGGGCGGGGTGGCAGACAGCTGGGGGCCGTAGCCCAGTCCGCCCAGCCTTGACGTTTCAGCCCCCGTTCAGGTCCTTCCTTACCCACTGCCCAGACTCAGAACATGTCAAGCAGCCTTCCTTTGGTGGGGGTGGGGAAGCGGGGGGAGATGCTGGAGGAGACTTGTCAGCTGGCACCTGTCCCTAAGCCTTTGGAGACCCAGGATGGCGCTGTCCGTGGCGCCCCTCGACCACGCCTTCGGCCGGTCTGGATCGCCCGGGGCCTGGATGGAGAACCTGGCACGAAGCCTGGCTGCACGCCAGTCCGAGAAACTGTGCAGGGAGGCTCCTGAGTGGTTTGCGAGCCGCAGGACGCGGCGGGAAACACCGAGGCTCCGCCACTCGCGGGCGCGAGGACTCTGGCGGCGGCCAGAAGGTAGTAAACAGCGTCGGCGTTTGCCTGCTGCTCCTGGAGCTTGAGAAAGAAGACAACCCGCAGTCATCAGAAAGGAGACGGTTGGTTCTACATCCCTGGTGTGAGCCCTTGAAACGTCAGTCTCACACCTCGCCAATTCCGACACAGCTGATACAGCGTGGAGTAGTTTTAGTTTCAGCTCAGACAGTCCTGTGCTTCCCAGCCTGAAGAGTCTCCACATCTGAAGAGTCTCCAGGAAATTCTGCTGTCCTGCAACCAACGAATACAGTCATAGAATAAATACTCTCTGACATTTCTAAGATGGGTCCTGTGCCCCGGGCCTCCCCTACCTTCACAGCATGGGCCTGAAGTCCAACGGGAGACAATGAGTGCTTTCTTCCTAGAGGTGACTCCATCCTGCACCCCCAAGGGCCTCCCACTATTCATGAGGATGTTCTGGCCAGTACATCTAAGCTCTTTGTGGTTCCAGACAGTTGCCTCTTGACCACCTGAGGATCTAAAGTCCATAGTTCTGCCTCCTCCTTTCTCTGAAGATGTGTCCAGAAGTCCAGAAGAAAGAGTCGACACTCGCCAAAGAGGCACTCAGCCCTCTAGAGAACAGGACAAACAGCAGGACCCTGGCTGTCCATTCATTTGGGAGCTGGTGGTGATGGTGGTGGTGGGAGGTGCCTTTTGTTGATTTCAAAATAAACTGGCCACTCTTGATGGGATGGAGATCAGTAGGTGAGGTTGACTATGGTTTTTTTCAGTTGCCTCCAAACCCAGAAGTTCTGCCAGAACGGTTCTGGGTGGAACATCCCAGGCAACTATGAAGCGAACAAAACGAACTTCCCACGAACACACAACAGGGATGTTGGGCAGACCATTGGTGAATCCTCGAAACTCCTTGAAGTCAGATAAACAAAAACCTCTCAGAACCATAGCATGTTTCTCACTGTAATGAAAAACAAAAACAGAATCGCCTTTTGGCTTCCTACATGTATTCCTCTGCCTCTCACTCTTGACTAGTCAGACTTCGTCTAGGCTTCAGGCGGGCCCTGCAACTGGCCAGAGCATTCTCCCCTGACTTCCACAGCCTAAAAGGTCAAGTGTCCCTCTAAAATCTCTGAGGCTAGAATGCAGACTCTTCCAGTGAAGAACATAGGTCAGCTCCTCCTCCTGTTTTTGAGGGTGTGGGAGGTGGTGATGGTGGGGAGTAGCCTCCTAACCATTTCAATGCCAGCTCGTTCCCTACCTCTCCTCACCTCTCTCTCCATAACTCCATCGAAAACTCCGGTTTTACTTGCAACTATACTGGCTTTGAGTGCTTAACATTGGCCAGGAAATAGCAGAGCTTTGAGATTCCTTAATTTTCCACGGAGGAGTTAGGTTGCACTTTGTAGTTCAGGTCTGTAATATAATGAATAATGTGAAACTGGTCTAATGAGGCTGGATGCACAGCAGAAGCCTGTAGCGTACCACCCTCTCCTCTCCCTGCAAAAGATGGTACCAGCAAGTCCACCATCGTCAGTTTCTTTCACTTTTCCTCCAGATGTTTCGTCCTTGTAGCAAGACTTCTCAAGTCTCTACAATAAGTTACTTTAAAATATATGGCTTTAAAATTTTACAAAAGTAATACGTAAGTACTTGTTTCTTGCAGAATACTCAAACATTTTAAGTTTTACAGAGTTAGCAGCAGCAGTTCATTTCTATCTCCAGTCCTCTGCCCTCCCCATTGGGAGCAGTTTCTCTATTTCAGATGAGATGGGGAGTGTTCAAGGTGGGACAGCCATTTCAAATTAAATTAGCTTACTGTGTGTTCTCTGATGTGGGAAGCGAGCCTTTCATCTTCGAGTAACCTAAAACCCACACGCCAAACTCAATCAGCTTATTTTACTGTATTGTAAAGCTCACTTTAATATTTAAAGTTCACGGTGATCCACAACATTGTGGGCTTTCTGCTCATCAAACAATACAAGCACACAATAGTTATAATTCTCAAGAGGTTTAAAAATCAATATAAATGTATTTCCTTGTATTTTGCTATGACTGAAACTTTCTGAAAGCTGTTTTTGTTTCTTTTGCAACTCTTACCTTTGAACTAAAAGAGAGATTTTCAAATCTGTGGTCAGTATCTAGCATTACTCAAGGCAATATTTTCAAACCATTTGGGTTTCTTGAAAGATTTACCTCATTAATTTCTTACATTCATAAACCTCTTTACTTCAGACTAGCATGCGTTCTTCTAGGATAATACAATGAAGATTTGATGACAAGAAACAGAAGTTAACTTTAATATGCCTCTTTATATTTGTAGTTTGTCATATTTCTATTTTTGTATAACTATTCAGAAATTACTTCTTGCTTACCCAACCGTGGTTTAATAATTACTCTGCAGGTACATTGAAGGAGTACAATAGTTTGAGCAAAATAAAAGGGGCTTTGGAAAGCTTACATTTAATTCTGGATAAACAAACAGGTCATAGTACTATTAATTGGTGAATTTTTGTTTTTAATTTAAACATCTTTGAGGCACAAGAAAGTTCAAGAATTTTTTAAAAACACAAAACTGACTCTAAAACAAGAAGACACTTACGCTCTGAAAGAATTAGGTTTAGAAAATCCTCAAATCAAACCTAATGTAAAGATTTAAACAGCTCCTGGGACCAAAACAAAAATACCACCAACTGATCTGTTTCAGAAGGCTGAATAGAGATAGTTGTTCACATGGCTGAAATCTAAACTGCGGTGATAATGGTAAGATTGTATTGGCTGCAAAATATTCTTTGAAATATTTCTGTATCCTGGATTTGAGTGAAATGTATGTGCCATGCGGGGCAGGGAGATTTAGATATTTGCAATATTTTTTGAAAATAGCTAATTCATAAATATAATTTTTCTCATTTTGCTACATTGTTCTAAAAATAATTTGAAAAAAAAAGTATCTCCTCCTTGTAAAAGAATAAATCAGGTTGGGCATGGTGGCGCATGCCTGTAATCCCAGTACTTGGGAGGCTGAGGCAGGAGGATTGCTGTGAGTTCAAGGCCAACCTGAACTACACAGCAAGACCCTGTCTGAAAAAAACAAAAATAAACAAAAAAAGAATGAATCAGATATTTTATGAAATTGTAAATTACATGTTTTATACTTACCTGTGGCCAGTGCAATAAGGATCCTAGTTTTCATTCTGGCACGTAATAAGCCCTTAATATATAAAAGCTATTACCGTTAGCTATTTGACAGCAGGGTTAAGTTTTGAGATATGTTATATCCAAGCTGTATGATCATTAGGTGGAGGTAGGATTTCCAGATAAAATACTGAATATGAAGTTAAATTTGAATTTCAGATTAAAAAAACAAAGAATTTTAGCACAAGTATGCCTTGTGCAGTATTTGGGGCATACTTATACTAAATAGTTTCATTATGTATCTGAAATTCAAATTTAACTGAGTGTGCTTTGCTTTTATTTGCTAGTGCTAGCAACCCTAAGTGTGTATGTGTGGGGGAATATAATAAGGAATAAGGTATGGTCAAAGGGAATCTTCTAGACAACCACAAAATATTGCCAACCTTGTTCACCTCTAGTTGACCAAAAGACTGCTTTACCCACCAATTATGAAGCCACTACAATCCTGCCATTAATGGAGAAAAACTCCACCAGATCAACTTGTGTTTCTTTCATCTTCCCAATTCATATTGTTGTTCTGGTGCTGCTGTTTAGTAGATAAATGCCTACTGAAATTTATCTTAAGCAAATAAAAGCACAAATGGTTGGTGAGATAAGACTTACAAAACATCAAACATTAGTGTATGAAATGTGAGTGTGTAATTGTGTTAAACTGAGCAGTGAGACACTAAGTGCTAAAGGAGTAGAGAGTAAAGAGAGATAATCAATGAAAACTAGACTAATGAAGGAGGCTGTAGAACTGCTGCTTGAAAGATGAGGAGGATTTGGCCAGGCAGTGGAAATCTAAACTTGCTGGCTCTATATACACCTGCCTCCTGACTTTGTTCCCATAGAAACACTTTATGAGTGGTAAGCTTGGCCTGTCAGAGACGTTGGTCAATTGTTAATAGGCGGACCGTTCACTGTCTCTTCACCTCTAATTTCCTGATACCCAACAGTATGGATGGTGTGTGTGTCAGTGTACTGTAAAATCCTGCGATTTATTCCATTTTCATATTCTTTATTTCCTAGGAACTCTTAAATTCAGGAGCCTACTTGATTTTTATACCCAAGGTTGCGAAGGACTAGGAGTTCCCAAAGAGGGGCAAACTTTAGGGATACGTGGGCATGTCACTTCATTTTTACTTCTTGTTCAGGACATACTAGCAGAATGATACCTTGCCTGTCTAATCCTCGACTAAACAGAGTTAAGGGCCAGTGATGCCGTACAGTACTGATTGAAATATGCAGTATCATTACTAGTACCTGACCTAGCCGGAAATTTCAACTCTTTTTGGGTAGTAGAGTCAATATGGGAGGAAACCAGATCAGTTTAGGGAGTAGTGTATATCCTAGGTAACAAGTTTGTATTTTAAATATGAAATAATGAATATGTTTTGAGCTTCTGTTTTACCAAAACTTGAATTGTGTGTGTTTAGAGAAAGGGGGCTGTGGACCTTTTGGACTTCATGAAGTAGAAAGATGTGAGAAAGCTCACGCCCCTGGGAAAGAAGAGTGATTAAGTGGACTGGGGAGGTAGCTCAGTGGTAGAGTGATTGCCTAACACACTTGAGACCCCGAGACTGAAAAAGCAAACAAACAAATAAAGCAATAGAAGAGCAATTAAGTAACACCAACGAGTGCAAGGTGTCGCAATGCAGACCGGCACGTTGAAGGTCTGTGGACTAGAGCAGGGATAGGAAGGACTAGGCTTCCTTGATTTGAATTTTGATCCAGACGTTTTGGTTTTTTTTTTGTTTTTGTTTTTGATCCAGATTTTAGATGAGTGGGAGAGTTGGATGGGTGATCAGAGAGAAAAGTTCATGAAAGCACTATAGGCAAGCGAGTGGAAGACAAATGACTAGGGAACCGGGAAGTGATAATTTAAAATGGTAGTTTTTCATATTTGCTGTCATTTTACCAATATACCGTGCGCCTCCCTTTTGCTTTTAAAAGCTGCGGGTTAAATAGAAAGGGTTTTTATACAAAATGTTTTAAAAGTAAAATATGTACATATTAAAACATGCAAACAACACAATATGAAAGAAAAATAAACCCTGAATATTTGACTCCCATCTCCTTACTTTTCAGGTTTTTTTTCCTGGTACTGGGGATTACATCCAGCTTGCTGCTTGCTAGGCAAGCGCCACACCCTAGTACACCCCAGCCAAATCCCTTCTCTACAATCCTGTTGTCACATTTTTTTTGCTCTATTCAGAGACATTTACATTTTTGTCTTTACAAGTATACAAGGGGTGCTCTTTATGAAGTGTGATCAAAACTATGGTGAATATGGCTGCCATGTGCCTTCCAACCGAAAGCAGGCTCCTAAAACCATCACAGTGAGTCCTCATCCATCTTAGTCACTGGATCTGGCACCATGTGACTTTTGGCTCCTCCCCAAAGTCAAAATGACCATGAAAGGTAAATGTTTTGAATTGATTCATGACAAGGCAGCCACAACAGAGCAGTTAAAGACACTTACGAAAGAGGACTTCCAGAACTACTTCAGAAAGTGGCAAGAACATGGATGTGTTCAGAATGAGGGGGGTATTTAGAGGGGGATTGATGGCAATGTGTCTTTTTTAAATTTTTATTTTTTTTTACCAAGACCATGTATTGGCACATTGTATAATGATCACATTCATGGTTATTTTGTACCTGTACACGATGTATCTTGGTTCCCCACTTCCCCAACCCTCCCTTTCTGCTCCCCCACCCTTCCCTATTTACAGGTTTATTTACATTTTTCCATTTTTCCCTTTCCCCTTTCTTTCCTTTTTCCCTTTTCTTTTACTGTAATATTTTTTTAAAAATTTAAACAGTCACTATATTTTTGCTCACACCCCACATATGCCTCCCTGGGCCTTTTTTTTTTTTTTTTTTGGTCAGAGTAGCAGCATACAGAATCCATGTGGTTTTACACTTTTTTAAACATTATATTTTAGGCATTCTTTTTCATATGTACATTCATTTTAACTGCTGCATAGTATTCCTTGGTATAGATATTTAGTTCTAAGTCCCTAATAAGATCTCTGTACATGTTTTTGTGCACATGTGCAAATATTACAGTAGGAACTTTCTCAGGAATTGTTTAGTCAAAAGGTAAAAAGCATTTTGATAGGATTTGCAAAATTTCCCTTCAAATAGGCTATACCAATCTATATTATCACCAAAAAAAAAAAAAAAGCTTGAAAGTGGCTAGTTACCCACATTTTGCCAAGTCAACTTATTTTTGGGCCTTGTTAATCAGGTGGAAAATAGCAAAGCTCGATTTGTATAATGGGAAGCCTTTAAAATTTATTTTCACTGAAATACTGCTATCTTTAGCTCATGCTAAGGAAACCTTTCTAATCTCTTTTTTCCTCTGTGAACTAGTAATTTTTGGCCCAAAGTGCTATCCAGGTGTGCTGATGTGGAATTGCAGCTTGAGGGCAATTACTTAACCCAAGGTCCAGTATTAAAAACAAAGAGACTCCTAACGCTTTTCAGCTTTTGAGCCTTTAGATAACTAGGCATATACTGTTGGGCATGAGTCAGGCACCGAAATTATGCAGCCATCTGCCGTTTGCCTCGTTTTCCCTTAAGATTCTTCAGAACCTGTGGGAAGGAAGCGTCTCGCGTCTAGCATCTGTGCGGTTACGAATCCAGATCAAAACAGCCCAGTCATTACCCGGCAAGGGATTCGTCCTCCCTGGCCCTCGACCGTACATTGAGAGCACGCGATTAAAGACAATGGCTTTAATCTCTCGCTCGCCGTTCTTAGTTCTGAACAGCTACCGTCATTTAGCTGCCCGGTAGGAAAGGCCACCGCTAACAGGCCTGCGGGGGACGGCGGAACTCGCCACAGCGAGACTTCGTCCACCCAGGAAGTGGGAAGTGGGAAGCGTCCCGAAGGCCGATCGGAGATGCCTCGCCGCTCAGCTCCGCGGTCCCTTCGCCCGGCAGCCAGGGCGCCGGGTCCTTAGTCTAAGACGTAAGGCTGAGAAGGCAGCGGCACGGTCTCTGAACCACCACAGCGTCCAACACGCTCAGGGTAACCCGAGCACACAGGTGCCACGTCCTCGGCCGGTCCCCACCCCGAGACCGGCCCGCAAGGCGCGGTGCGCGCTCCTTCGGCGCCGTCTCGCAAGCTCGGCCAGCGGGGACTCGGCGTCGGGAGCGGGACCCGCGGGCTGTTCCGCGCCCCTGGGTGGGGACGTGCGGGGCGTGACGCCCTGGAGCGGACTACGAGAAGACTTGGGTGGGCCCTCGGGCAAGGCGAAGTTCACAAAACCCCGTGTCAAGTCCGGAGAGAAAAGAGCGGGGACCGGGCCACCCCAGCGCGGAAGAGCCCAGCCGGGCCGGGCGGTGGCAGGGGTCCCCTCTGAGCGCGCCTCGCCCCCCGCGCGCGGGGCCAGGAGCAAGGAGTCGGCTGCGCCCCGGTCCCGCCCCGGCGCCGCCCTCGCTCCGGCCTTCCGGCTTCCTAGCCGGCGGGGGCTGAGGGGCGGCCAGGGTGGGAGCCGGGGCCGAGGAGGGGCGGGAAGGTGAAGGAGGAGCGCCGGGACACAACTCGCGCCGCAGCCTCCGCCCCGCCGGCCAAACCCGGCCGCCCCTCCCCTTTGTGCGGCGGGCGCCGTTGCCCGGGCGACGGCCCCGCCCCACCCGGCCCCGCCCTGCTGTCGGCTGGGTCCGCCACCCAGCTCAGTCCGCAGGAGCCGCAGCCGCCGCCGGCAGCGGGGCGGGATTCTCGGGGCGTCGCAGGGAGCGAAGTGGACTCTCCGCGCCTGTGCTTTCGCCCCGCCCCGCTCCTCCCTCGCCGCGTCGGTCCGCTGCCCTCGGGCTCCGAACCCGGGCCCCAACCACCGCCGCAGGGGTCCGCCCACCAGACCCCGCAGCAGGTTGCCAGCCGGCCGGGTTGGACGCCACCTTTCATGACACCTGGCGGGGCCGGCCATGGAAGGGGACGCTGCGGACCCAGCGGTGAGTGGGCGTCCCCCGCCGTGCTCCCGGCCCAAGGAGCGAGGCGGGCGTGGTGGCCCCGCTTCCTCTTCGCTTTCCCCGCCCCCGGCCGGGCTCGGCACCCGGCGCCCCCTTTCCACCTCTGGGGGTCGGGCTGGGGATCCCTGCGCCCGGAGGAGGGCGCGGGCACCGCGCACCTGAGCTGCCCGGGGCATCGCGGCGGCTTCGGGGCGCGGGTGCCGCGCGTACCGCCCTTTGTCTGAGCGTCGTGGGGCGCCGAGTCCCGCCCGGACTCCGGGGCTCTGCCGGCAGCTGCCGTAGTGATTGGGGCTCCGCGCCGCGGGAAGTCTGTTCGGGAGGCCGAGGGGCGGCGCGCCGGGCAGCTGTCGAGTGGGGCTTTTGTTTGGAGGGGTCGGTTGTGCACTGATCCCGAAGTTTCTGGGCGAACCCCTTTGAAGCCTCTGGAGTAAATGAGCCACCCTTTCACATTTCCTATAGTTTCCCCTACAATGAATAAAAAATGAACATATTTTCATTTTGTGTAAGAATTACTTTGTGATAGCCACTGTGATTAAAAAGCCGAATTTAAAACGTTACTTCATGTGCAAGAAAAATGGAAGTAATTTTAGAATTTCCAGTGGGGGTTCAACCCTCAACCAGTAGTATGATTTTATACGTAAAAATGGGGTGTGAGCATCTATTTTGGACATTCAGGACAATATTTAGCTTTGCATTAGTGTCAGACTCTGAAATGAGACATGAATAAGCTATATTCTTTGGTGTGAACTGTGAGGTGTGGTTATCTTAGTCCAGATTTATTAAAATTGTGACAGGATGTAGGCCTTTATGAAATATTGAATGATGCAGCATGAGACCCTGCATTAAAAGACTCACCCGGACAAAGATAAAGCAGTGGGTTGTAGTGCTGTTAAATGTAAGAGGTTATAATGGCACTTTGTGTCGCTTTAAAGGGGAAAAGAGTTAGCAAACATTTTTGTTTCATTAAAATAACTGAATTAAATTGTAACTGTATGTGTATTTCTAGAATTGAAATGATTGTACATACAAGGCTAAGAGTAATGTTGGGCTGTCATTAAAATCGTGGGGATGCCAACAATAGATTCATTTGTAATTTGGGATACATGAGAAAAAAACTGCACAGGGGAAGGATGGGAAAAAATGGCGTGAAGTCTTTAAACTTTATTAATTACAAGAATCTAAAACGTCTCTCATTTATAATAATAAAATAAGAATAGCCTATAGCATTGACGCTGTCAGTGACTTTTAGCCATCTACATCCTTTCAAGCATAAAGTGCTATTATGGCGACTACTTTGAGATGCAGCATGAGAACCTCAAGCATTTTAGCTGCATCATAGTTGCAGCATATGAGGGTCACATTTAACGTGGGAAGCTGCTACTAGTTCAGTTTGTAAAGAGATTTCAACTAGGACCCCTTGCACATACTGGCTAGCCTAGTATTTACCAGCTCTTGCTATGTACCAGCCTCTGAGTTAATGCACCAAGTAGGAGTGGAATTCTCAGTGCTGTATTCCAACTTTTTTCTTATGTACTTAATTTTTAGTAAGTACAACTGCACATATTTATGAGGTGCTGTGTGACATTTCAATGCACATGTATGTGTAATGACCATATTAAGGTAATTAGTATGTCTCTCATCCCAAACACTTATTATTTCTTTGTGTTGAAATCATTCATAATCATCTCTACTAGCATTTTGAAATACGCAGTTGTCATCAGCTGGTTACTTAGCTATGCTATGGAACATTAGAAGTTACTCATTTTAATCACCTGCACTCCTGTATTCATTAACCGTCCTCTCTCCATCCTCCCTCCCTCCCACCCTTTCCTGGCACTAGTAATTCTATCTCTACTTTTATGAGAATATTCCAGTTTTTTATTGAAGTAATTTTTTTGTATTTCATTGAAATCCTAAATTAGTGAATTATTCTCGATGGTTTGAATGACTTTTTAGTTTTTGATAATTTGGAGCCCTAAATACTTTATGCCAACTTTTTTCTAGGCAAGCACTTTAACCACTAAGCTAAATCCCAGCCCCGCCAACTTTTTTCTAATACTTTTTTTTTTCCTTTTGTTTAGTCTCATGTTCTGTTCTCAATTCTAAACTATAGATGTGAAAGGGAAGTTGATGGTATAGAGTTTCAGAGTTGAAGGGAATTTCAGATTTTTAAAAAATCTGTTTCTTAATTCTTTCTAGAAAGGTTAACACATGTATAAGAGAGATAAGCATGTTAATATATTTACCCAGTAAGAACGTTTGACTGGATTTTTTTCTTCGATTTGAAGGTGACTATTAGGAATATTGAAAGAGAGCTCATTTGCCCAGCCTGCAAGGAGCTGTTCACCCACCCATTGATTCTCCCCTGTCAACACAGTATCTGTCATAAATGTGTAAAAGAACTCTTACTGACTCTTGATGATTCATTCAATGATGTGGGATCAGACAACTCCAACCAGAGCAGTCCTCGACTTCGGCTTTCCTCTCCTAGCATGGATAAAATCGACAGAATTAGCAGACCAGGTACGTGGCAGAAGAACCTTGGGGTGGGGGAAGCTTATAGATGTATGTCCAGTTGTAATTGTGGAAGGAAAAACTATTTTTGTCATTTTGAATATTAATTTTCCAGGTAAATAAAATTATGGTTACAAAGGGTTCCGCCCTTAAAATGTTAAAAATGAACTCTTGTTATCTTTTAATAGGTACTTAGAGTGGACATTAGATATTGAACACCAACTTTGTACTAAAACCCTTAACTATACCTGTATTTTAGAGGGTGTTCTGGCTCTGTGATGTTCTCAATATAAAATAATGGACTACAAGAGGTTTGGGGATTTAGCTCAGTGGCAGAGTGCTTGCCTAGCAAGCACAAGGCCCTGAGTTCGATCCCCAGCAGCTCCCCCCAAAAATACAAAATACTAGGAAATACAAAATACTAGGACTACAAAATACTAGGAAAAATCCACATATAGTAATATGTAAATAAATACTGCAGAGTTAAGGGTGGGACTACATAATGGCTAATCATAGGGAAAAAAATTTATTAATGATTCTAGAAAAATTTTTAGACAAATTATTTGGTATCATTGCTCCTGAGAATTTTGTATTTTCAGCCATTTTAAATCCAGTTTTAAAAATAAGGATTTTAGCTGGGTGTGGTGGCACACATCTGTAATCCGAGCACTCTGGGAAGCTGAGGCAAGAGGATTGCAACTTCAAACCCAGATGGGTGATTTAGCAGTGTAGTGAGACCTCATCTCAAAATAAAAAAATTAAAAAGCACTGGGATATAGCTTGCTCCGAAGGTCCTGGGTTCAATCCCCAGTATCACAGGATTTTGAACGTCATAAATCATAGCAGAACTATGTAATAACATATACAAGTAGATATAATTTGGTGTATAGCAAGCACATATACTGTATCTTTTATTAGGTGACCAATGTTTAAATTATTTCCTGTTGGGATAGTGTTACCTTTTCTTCTGTATAGCTGTTGCCAATTATTGTAGGTCATAATTAATTTAGTATCACTGGAGGTGCTAAAATCCTTAGTATACAGATCAGCAGTGGAGACCAAGGTGGATAGAAAGCTCACGCTTGTGTGAAGTGCGCTGCCGGCATGGAGGAGCAAATGAGTGGTCAGCAGTCCAGCTCACACAGCTTTGGCGCTGCCCACTTTGAGCTCGGAGGTTTTAAGTTTGATTTTTTGTCCACATTGTCAGTTTACGGCTCTTAAAGGAATAACTTTTTAATCTTGTGAATTTTTTTTCAGAAAAGAATCTCTTTGTCTAAGTTGCATTTTTAAAAATGTCATCTTCTTTTTGGTCCACCCTCTGACAGAGTCTCTTCGTGTGGTATTTATGTCTTTCATCAAAGAGTAAATAAGTTACTTGCTTTAAGAGTTTTACTATGCTATTTTAAAGATGTGTTTTTCTTTAAGCATCAATCACTAATTACTTACAAGATATTTTACACACATAAAAATTATTTGGACGTACCAGAAAAAGGCGGATTAGGCAAATTGCAAGAGGGCGGGGAGTATGAGGACAGAGGGGATTATGCTTATTGTGAAGTCATCGCTTTAATATTTTCCTCTTTGCTGTGAGTCTGGCACACTGAGGAGGGGAAGACAGTAATCTCTTGCAGTCATCTTACCAGACAAAACTTGATGTTCTGTTCGTAGGTCTTTGATTAATTGGGGCTCCCTGCTTGATTGACCAAAGAAAATTTAAATTTTGTTTATTAACATTCAGAGCAGAAAATTAAGTGGAGTAGTATTTCCACCTATAATTAGGTTGTATTCACATATTTAATCAAATCTGTTATTTTATATAGGCTTATAATCTTCGGATTTGGCCACTTTCATATGTGATGTATATGAAGTATGAAATGAACTGTTTGTTTTCAGGAACAGACCTAGCACACTACTCTGTAGGTGCTTAATACCTTATTTGTTGAATGACAGGTCTCCACTATATAATTTATACAAAGAGCATGCCATAATGACTTTGTTCAATAATGGTGGCATTTTTTTTCAGAACAAGAGCTCCATTCCATCATATCCCACTGTCTAGATTAGCAATAGAATTACTGAGATGTTTATTTCCTTCTTTAGGAAGAATTCTGTGATGTTAGATTATGACCTGAAGGGCGATAGCATGGTAGAGTTTAAAAACTTCTCTGAGAAGAACAGTCATAGGAGATAAGAATGTTTAACTTAGAGAAGGTTGGCTTCAGAATATAACTGTAGTCTTGCGGGTGAGGGATATACTCGCTATCTGTAGCAGAGGTTCTAGATCAATGAATAGATGAAATAGTAAGGCAGATTTAATTTAGCATAAAATAAAACAAACACTGAAGGTTTTCCAAACGTTGTCCAAAAATAAAATGAGCTCTTAACCTTATCAGATCCCTGTTATTGGAGGTGTTTAAATCCAGTGTCAAATTAAGATGTTACAGGACCAAACAGGTATATAAATGAAGGAAGATCCAGGCATAATAAACAAGGAGCTCTCTTGTCTTACTTCTTTGGTATAGTGAAGAGACGGGTATTTCATTTTCCTATTAGCTCAGTTGCCTTAAAAACTAGCAGTGCAGATGTCAGCATCCCTCGATTCTAGGCCTCCCTGGTGGAAGCAGACGGGTGTGGTTTGGGACTGTGGAGATGAGAATGGATGCCTTAGAAAGAGGTACAAGCTACTTGGCACCTGCCGTAGTTCCTTTCTCATTGCTGAGACACAGTACCCAACACACAACTGTAAGGAGGAAAGGTTTATGTTGGCTCACAGTTTGTAGATGTTTCGGTCTGTAGTCATTGGTTCCAAGGCAGGGTGGCGTGGTAGAGGAAAAGGCGCTCATGGCATGGCGGACAGGGAGCAGAGAGAGACATCAAGGGAGCAGTGAGGAAGAGACAGAGCCAGGTCACAACTCCATTGATCCACCTCTTCTGACCAGATCCCACCTCCTAACAGCAAGTCAGCTGTAATCCTCCGCAATGCAGTCACCTTCCGAAAGCCCCACCTAGGAGTGCATGAAGCTCCTGCAGGTCATCATGTAGATACAAGCCGTAACAGCACTAATGAATTTTGTGAAGTTGAGTGAACCAGATTGTCAGATTTATTGGTTTGTCACAAACCTGCTAGTGGTTTTTATGTAAAATGACTGGCAATTAATTCAAATTATTTAACGACACTGGCAGTTCAGCATAGGCTCTATGCCAGCACATCTTTGGCTCTGACAGACCCAGCTTTTGGACTGTCAGTGTTTGCAGTCTTTGTTTAAACAGTGCATTGGTGTCCACTATCTGCAGATAATACAGAGGAGATTTCTCCTCCGGCTGGCATATTGAGCCAGTTGTTCTGTCATCTTCCAGAGCTCCAGCACTGCAGTTCTGTGCCTTCCTGAATACGAGCTGCATTCATTCATTCAAGAAATATCTGAGGGGGAGAGGGAACCAAAAAAAAAAATATCTGGTTGTTCACTGGTTACAAGACATGGCTAAATGCTGAAGAGTGAAGAAGAAGATAAATCTGCCCCTCTTTTTTCTTCTCCTTTTTTGTGGTGATGGAGATTGACCTCTGGCCTTGCACATGCTAAGCAAGTGCTCTACCACTGAGCGATATCCCCAGCCTTGACCTGTCCTTTTTAAAAAAGCATGTAGTAGCCTAGCGTTTTAGACAGATGTTCTACCACTGAGGTACAATCTTGGCTTCCATAGCCTAGCATTTTAAATAGCTCCATAAGAGGTGTAGAAACATCCTTCATCAAGAACACATATAAAGCAAGTTAACAGGTAAAGGTAGAGCACCCAGTAGTGATAACATCCTGTATAATGGTAATCATTCCTGGAAGTTTTTATCAAATTAATGTAAATTTTAGTATTGTCCTTCATGTGCTTACCAATTTTAAACTGGAAAATTCTGTCTTATGTTACTTACCCTCCACTTACTGTGCATTTATCTATAACTTTTTGGATAGATTTATAGATCCATGAATAAGTAATATCCCTTTACCCCCCTCTTCTTTTCCTGATAAGCCTTTTAAAACAAATCAGATAGACATGCTCGGGAAGGAAACTAGGAACCCTGTTTATAGAAACTGGAATGGGAAGGATAGAATTCTAAAAATTAGTTTAATGATTTAGAAGGTGAGACTTTATAAAGGATTGGACTTGGACTTGCAGTGCAGTAGCCACTGGCCATATATAGCTATGAATTGCTTAGAATGTGACTAGTGTGAATTAAGATGTGCTGTAAGTGTAAAATGCATACTGCATTCAAAGATTTAGGGTAAAAAGACTGTAAAATATTTATTGATTACATCTTGAAGTGATAGTATTTTGGGTATAATGGATTGAATAACATGCTATCAAAACTAATTTCACTCATTTCATAACTTTTTATATGGCTACTGGAAAATTTAAAATTACTTATACTTTTGACTCATGTGTTTCATTTGGATAATGTTACCTTAACCATTCAATAGATTTTTTTTTAAATGAAAGAGTACCTTGAAAGGACAGTAACAATATTAAATTATGTAGAATGAGAGCAAGATTATTTTATTCTTTGGAGCATATACATATAAGCTTTTCCTCCAGTTTGTATTTTCCTGCAGTCAAAAAAAGGTACTGTTCCAATGCCATTTATTTACAATTTTCAGGTCAGTAAAAAGTCAAAAGATACTTGATTTTACTCATATTTCCTATAATTACCATAAATTTGATTATTTAAAAGCACAGATCTTTACAACAAAATATAAGTCTCTTAAATGCCACACAACAGTGATGAATTCTGAATTCTAGTAAGATAGCTTGAATGTTTTGTATTGCTGGCTTCATAAATACCACGTGTACTGAGAAAAACACATTTTTATGGTTAATTCAATAATAGAACTATGTGCAGGACACAGTTACTTCTTTTTTTTTTTTTTTTTTTTTAGGACACAGTTACTTCTTTATCTTTTGTTAACAAGTTGTGAATCTTCTCTTTGAAATTAAATTCTAAATCCAGCTTTCTGTTCATTGTTCACAGCATCACAACGGAGATCTTTGGGGTGGAGAGGTAGAAGATGCTTTATTGCTTTTGTGGCTGCAGACAGTATAGTGTTAGATTTAAATTATCTTTTGTATATAAGGTTCTTTAACATCAGTGGTCAAGTCTTCAAAAATTACATAGAAAGTGAACAAATTGGGCTCATATGACTTAAACGTCAACAGGACTAAATTTCCAAGCAAGTTATGATATTTCAAACAGGCAACACAGATTATTAACACTTGTATTTTGTCGCTATACATTATAAGAAATTTTTAAAGAAAATGACACCTATTCCTTTTTATTTTTCAGTAACTGAAAAATCCTTTACTTTTACTTAATGGAACAAAGCTTACTATTGGGGAGGTTAAATATATACTGAGAAATTTCATTAAGGGTGTTAATTAAATTTGTAGATAATAACATAATCTTTGCTTGTTTTATGCATGTGGTATCTTTATTGTTAATATTTTAAAGCATTTGGCATCAGAGTTTTAACACTGAGGTCTTACCAACTTGTAGATAAATAATGTACCCTCCTTTTTTAGGCTTTTTGGAGTATTCAGTTCTATGTGAAAAATGAGTCAATTGGTATTAAAATTTTCTTTTTTTAAAAAAAATTCCAGTTGACCTTTAAAGTAAAATTGGCTACTTTTTTTTGTGATGTACTGGTAATAACCCTTTCTTACTTTAGAGAAAAAAAAAAAAGACCTAAAATGTTATCCCTTTTCTGTTTTCCTCATGGCCTTCTGCATCTCTCTTTTTTAAAAAATTTTATTTTAATGGTACATTTTAGATGTACATAGTGATAACATTCATCATAGGGGATTTGTACCTGTACATAATATATCTTGTTGCTTCTTTTGCATCTCTTGATTTAAAAATTTTATAGCCACTTCCAGAAGCCACATGTAATTTTTCAGTAAGGCTTTAGTAAATCTGCAGATTTTAAGTATAGAATACAGTAATTAGGAAGAGACATAGTAGTTTTCTTAAAAGAAGTTGATTTCTTACTATCCGTTTTTGATTTAGAAGGTAGCTGAGAAAGTTTTTGCAAGTTGAAGAATGCTAATACTCAGAGTAAATGTGACATATAGACGTCAGATGGTCAGAAAGTGTCAAAAGAAACATTAAGGTGGTAGCCTCTTGGCAAATGCTAAGAAACCCAACACTGATGTCCAGTGTGGAGAGAAGTAGTCCACCAAATGGCCAGGGAGTCACAGTGGGGGAGCTGTTTACAGCCAGAATATGGGGGCTGGGGGCGGGGGAATGCAGCTGGCAGAGCCTTGGAACATGTTTTGAGTTTTTTGTCTTCTCTTTGTTTTAAAATACTACTTTGATATTTCAGTGGTAAAACATTAACAGCTGACCTGTTTGGAAGATTTGCTGTAAATTAATTTGGGAATATTTGAAACATTTTAAAATTATTACATGACTTATGCTGTTTAATATTTTTGAAGTAAAGATATATAGGGAAAAGAGCAGATTTTGCAAGTTGATAGTGTTTGTATACTGTATTTTGTAAATATTATTGGCCCCACAGATTGGCCGTTGCTTAGTCTCTGTTTCTTTACCTTTGCAGTCTGTGATGAGTTTTTGTTTATCATTCTATCATGTATAACCCATGATAATGGAAACATTTAACCCCACACCATGCAGTATGCCAGCCACCATTCCCAAGCGTGGCTAGTATAACCAAATAACTGAATTTTAAATTTTATTTAATTTGTATTTGAAGGAGTGACATTGGCTCATGGTTATTATATTAGATAGCAGAGCTACAGAAAGCTGAAAGTTGACTATTAACGTTTTAGTATCACTGGGTTTTTTTTAATTAGGTTTACTTCCCAGAATAGCCTTAAATCTGTCCTGTTTTCTTTATGCCCTAACATTTATTGTTTGTTTTTATGAAAACAGTGGTAGAAGACAGATGAAATAAAATACAAGTTCTTCAGCATTTACAAGAAAAATCTGAGTTTTCAGAATCTGTTTAGAAAAATAGCCAACATATTTATTCAAATAAGTGAAATAACATTCACTTCTTTATTTAATATTTTGTCTGATTTAAGAAGTCCAATGTGATGCTTTATACTTTATTTTTGACTGTAAAAACAAGTTAACAGAGGTTCACAGAAAAGGGATAGATCATCTTGTCTTTTACATCTGAACATGAAGACTAAAATCTGGGTTTCACCAGTCTGCATATTAAAGCTTGATTTTGTTGTCATAATTTAATTTTCTTTCATCTCATTACTTAGTTGGTCACAACCTTCATAAAACCAGTATTAGTCACCCCACATTTTTTTTAACATTGACTGTTGAGATGAGTTATTCATTCATTTAAATTCCCATCACCTAGTTCATGTGTGGAAGCATGCAACTAATTGTGATTTTTTCATTTGTTTAAACTTGACCACTGCACTGTATCACTTCCAGAACTGTTTGGCTTGTTTTCATTGGCATGTGTTTTAAAAGTAGCTTTGCTGCTTATTTCATAATATGCCTGCTGTGGCGTGAAACATCTTGCATGTGCTTAGTATCATTACAAGAATATATTTAGGGTAGAATTTTCAAATTTTTATGGGGCCGTTATTTTGTATGTATTACTGTTAAGATATCTTTAAAGGGAGATATCTAAGTATTCTGCATGTTTGTTGCATAAATAGCTTTTGGGCCCAATTCTATTTTAGCATGCTATAGAGTCATTTCAAATAAGTAACATTGTGGCTGATTGCTAAATTTTACCTTTAGTGATGTCAAGCTGGAAATCTTTAAACTCTTTTGAGTGATGACAGTCATGTGCAAAGGCAATATTAATGTAGCTACTTAGACCTTTTCTAAATTGTGGTATACTAAGTTTAACTGTTCATTTTTGGTACTAGGTAAGATAGTAGTATGAAAGAAGGCTGTAGTTTAAGAAGTTTGTGTTTATAGTAAAGAAGTTATTTTGGGGCAACCAGGATTAGATACTCTAATTTTTAAGTGAGAAGAAGGAATATGGTGTGTATGTACCTGTCTTAAATACACAGTTCTGGATTCCTGGTTTCTTGGGAAAAAAAGCGATGTTTAAGGCCATTCTTTGTATTATATACATTGTAAAATTACTTGTAATAAATACCTTTTGGGTAGCATGTCTTACTGAATTAAGTAATCTGAACGATTCTTTGTTTCAGGTCATAAGAAGATACTAAATGGTTGGTCCCTCTTAAAGTTATTAAATTCTAGGTCTATGAATGTGTTTTTCACTCTTTTGTAGATTGCACTTAAACTAATGATCTTGCCTACTGAATTTTTCCAGATAAAACAATACTACAGTGGAAAATCTATTGTAGAGGTTCTTAAAATTTTTGTGTTCACATATTCCTTTGAGAATCTTATACAAATTATAGTTTAACCAGAAAATACATATATGGAAAAATTTGCAATTTCATGTAATTCGTGGATCTTTCTGGAGTCTGTCCAAGGGCCCTGTGTTAATGACCTTTGCTCTTTTATCTGTCCACGTCCTCTTAGCTAAGGCTGTTCATTTAAATGCCTTTGGATGTGGTGTATAATAATACTTAGTTGTGAAAGATCCTGATCCATGTAGTATTGTATTATACATTTTATCTTTGTATTTGGGATAGTATGTATTTTGTATGGGATTTTCTATTGGATTTTCCTTTTCTTTTTGATCTGGTAACTATTTAACAATTTGAGCTTATCTTTTGTGTACTAAGAAAAATAGTTTTTAGAAAGCATTTTGAGAATACAAATTGATTCAAGTGGAAACTTTGAGTACTTTTGTTTTCGGAATACACACACACACACACACACACACACACACACATTTCTAAAACACGACTCCTCTTTTTAAAATTCTAATTATTTTTCCTCCTGATGTAACTAAACAAGTACTTACTAATTACGCAGGCTGGAAGCGCAATTCATTGACCCCTAGGACAACTACCTTTCCTTGCCCTGGCTGTGAACATGATGTGGATCTTGGAGAACGAGGAATCAATGGTCTGTTTCGAAATTTCACTCTGGAAACTATTGTTGAAAGATACCGTCAGGCAGCTAGGGCAGCCACAGCCATTATGTGTGACCTTTGTAAGCCACCAGCTCAAGAATCCACAAAAAGTTGCATGGACTGTAGTGCCAGCTACTGCAATGAATGCTTCAAAATTTATCATCCTTGGGGTACCGTGAAAGCTCAGCATGAGTACGTGGGCCCCACCACTAATTTTAGACCCAAGGTAAGTTAGACTATTACACTTAATATTATGAATAGATTATTAGGAGGCTAGAATTTGACAGAAAAAAGCATTAAGAGCAAGTATAAGAATTTAAGGCCTATCTTTAGTAGGAGTTATTTAGTATGGGGCTAAAAGTCTCCAGCAGAGAAGGCAAAAATTGTGGTTCATTCTACTACAATACAGTGTGGTACAGTACAATAAATGAGTTTTGTAATGGATACCATTGAGTAATAGGAGAAATGGCTAAAGTTAAAAAGCTTTTGTGTTTTAGTGTGATAACCTCATAATTACCTACAAGATTTGATTGTGAAACATTTATTTTTGTAGTTAGCTAACATTGTACTGTGAATAAAGGATAATTACAGTCTAATATTTTGAAGCTTGTGATATGATTATATAATGTCTCAGGTGGAATTTGCATTTCCTAAACATTCCAGTTAATTTGGTAATGCTAACAAGAACTTTGGGTATTGTTGTTTGCTCTCATGTGGCTGAAAAACAGAATGATTATTGGGTATCTTCACTTCCTGATTAATATAGTTTTAAAAACTATAATTGATTCTTTTAAAGTTTAAAGTCTTTATTCCTTATAATTTAATAACTCGTGTAAATATGAATATATAATTCCAAGCATAAAACCTCTAATTTTTAGTAAAAAAAGGGGAGGGAAATCTCAAAATTTATCTCAAAATGGAACTTAGTATTTATTACCTCATATTAAGTATCATATGACTGGAAGATTAAAACAACAATAATACATGCTTCCATATTTTGAATGACCTTTTTCTCAAACTGTTTGGCTATAGACTTATCAGATCGCTTAGTTTAATCCTGTATTATGTTTTCATCTCATTTTAGATGCTCATGGTTATTGATTTTTAAAAATTTATGACTTTAACCTATGTTGCAGTGTTTCATTTAAAAGAGTAATACTATTTTATTATGAAGGGACCTAATTATTAAATGAATTATATTAGGCTTGAGAGTTTTTGAGTTAAAGATTTCATGAAATTTTGAGTATAAATTACATCCCTATACTTTGTATTTTTTAAGTATAATGAAAGATGGATAAGAGAGAAGCAAAGAAATATGAATAAGCTGTACTGAGAAAAAGTTTTTCCCATCAAGTAGGTTGTGTTATTTAATACAGTACAATTCTTAAGAGGGCTACCTCTTGTCCTGTAGGATATTTGTTCATGAGTTCTTTTAATCATTTCTGGAGGAAAGCCAAACTTTCTATTTTATATTAAATGTAAGAACTTCGAGAATGTAAGAATTTGGGCATTTCAAAAACTTAAAATCTTTTCCTTTTTTTTTTTTTGTCCTGAACCTATGTTGGTATTAGGATTTTACATACTCAACTGTTTTTTGTTTGCTTTAAATATCTGTAAGTTACCACACCACTTGTAGTTGCCTAAAATCAAGTCCATTGGAATGATGGACAACTTTTTTTATTTCATTAGTATACTGAATATCCCCCTTGTTCAAAATTGAAGTGATTATTTTTACTTTCACTTTCAAACATACCTACAGTGATAGTTTAGAGAATAAATTGAAGATGTAGATGCCTCTGTCATTGTGCTTGTGATTAGTTGGTAAAAACACTTTGGAAGTTTACCTCATAGAGTGTTCTAAGATGTAATTGATTTGTGAAAGCCTGCGCATTGGAAGCTTACATCATAAAACCTTCCAAGAGTCTCATAGCGGCAGACTTCTTACAAGGATAATCATGTCATAGATTCTCATAAGTTGTTCTGGTACCATACAAAAATATTGATCATGATCATGAATATTTGCCCAGTCAGTGTGGTTGGAGGGCCTTTCTAGCTTGGCTAAGCATTTCACTTGGATCAGACAAGAATGGATCTTTCACTTTGTTACCACCAAATTTAGGAAAATATCTGTGTATTTAAATTGAAAAATTCAAATTGAAAACTAGTAATGCTAATATAGAGAATTTTATGTATTATATCAAACATTTTATTTCTTTTTATACTTTTATTCGTTTAAATAGTTTTATTTATTGAGTTTGTAAAGCAAATGCTGTTTGTATTTTAGTTTTCTTCGTATTTCCTGAAACGAAGGTCCTTAATCGTACTTTTATTCTTTATCCAACAGATTTTAATGTGTCCAGAACATGAAACAGAGAGAATAAACATGTACTGTGAGTTATGTAGAAGGCCAGTGTGTCATCTCTGTAAGTTGGGTGGTAATCATGCCAATCACCGTGTAACCACCATGAGCAGTGCCTACAAAACCTTGAAGGTAGGGCTTGTTTATTTTTGGAAATGAGTTTTAATTCTTTATAACTTTATGCCTGTAAGTGTTTATTTATAAAATCATGGTTTATGTTGTGGTCTGTTTTACTGAAAGGAGGTAATGGTGTTAAGTGTTTCTCACCATTAGTGAGTTTGCTAGTGTTCCTAAGTGATGGCTCTCTGGTCATAAGTTAAAGCCTACATTGCTAGCTAGGAGTTCAGAGGAAGAGAGAAGGTGAGGGACACTTTATTATGATCCCCTGGTGAGCCCAGTGCCCATGATGTTGAGGCTATGACTAGAAAAGACACACTTTGAAGGACAGTAGCTATTTTCTAAGAAACTTGATTCTTCTTACCTGTAGAATTGGTATAACCTTTTTTATTTGTTGTAGTTGGAATCCTTACTAGCTAAAACTGAATTACTTCCTCTTTGTTGATTTTTATACAAGACCATTTAAAACTTTCAAGTTTGATAATGAGTAGAAAGTAGGTGGTAGTATCATACTGTTTGTTTCATTCTTTTTTCATTTAAACAATATTTCAAAATAATTCATCCACAAACCTTACCACCCTTTTAAATTATTTCTTCTTTATATATGTGTGTATCTACATACGTAATATAAAACCACACACATCAATATATACATTATAAAAACATATATATACACACACATGTTCTTATCCTATATCTAATTGCATATATGCATGTCAAGGTCAGTATTTACTCTGTCTTCTTTGAACATGTAGAGTACAGGTGTAATTGTTTTATTGTTCTTGTCTACTAATTCTCTCACCTGTGTTGTTACTAGGTCAGTTTTGTTTTTTCTTCTTATGCTTAATATTTCCCTGCTGTTTTGCTTGCCTGGTAATTTTTGACTGGCCTCTAGGTATTGTAAATTTTACCTTGTTTGGTGCTGGATATTTTGTATTCCTACAGATATTCCTGAGTTTTCACTGGCTATATGACTAAGCTATTTGAAAACTGTTTTGGATCTTGCATTTAAGCTTTGTTAGGCAGGACAGAGCAGTGTTTAGTTCTGGGGCTAATTTTATCTGGCTGTGTAGGTAAAACCCTTTGATTATGCTTCCTGATACCCTATGATTTTTGGCTTTTTCTGTTTGGCTGCTGGGAGCTGGTGCTGTCCCCAGCTCTGTGAGCGCTGATCCTTTGGGTCATTCTCGCCATGGCCTCTGGCCATTTCCTTATACATGTTAGTTGGTCAGTATTCTGCTTTGTACGTCTGTGCAGTTCTTTATTTCTTGGTGTTAGGTCTTAAAATCACTGGCCTCCCTGCCTCCTGTCTCATCTGCTACACTCATGGGAGACCCTGGGCTCCATTTGATTTCTCTGTTTTGCCAGCCTCAGAAATCTTTACCAGACAGTAATCATAGGCTCGTCTTATTTCCTATCTTTCAGGGACAGGTCTTTATTTTTAATGTCCAATGTCTTGAGAGCTGTGTTGTGTGTTTTGTTAGATTGTTTCAAGTAGGAGAGTAAATCTGTTCTTTGTCACTGTCTCCTGCCTTGACAGCCTTCTCCACATATCACTCTTTGTAATTAAATTCTGTCTTTTTTAACATTTCAGTTTCTTATAGTTTAATCATACACAAGCTGTACATTTTTTCTATTATTTTGGTGTTTGGCATAGGTCTTTGACAGTAGTATATACTTAAGCTATTGTCTTGGAAGAAACAAGACATGTTTTTGCTCTGCTCTCAGATTATAACAGTCTACACAAAAGCCTTCTGTGACCTCAAACAATGTGGAAATTTCACCCCTGCCACCAAGCAGTCAGTCATTCTGTAGCATACACCAGCCGTATCATCTAATCCAATTCATACCGACCCTCTCTACCTGGAGGTAGCATCACATCCCACAGACTGGGGGCTCAGTGCCCAAGACTTGCCCCCACTCCACTTCAGATGTTATTCCAAATCCTAGGTGCTTCTGACTGTCTGGCTGTAAGTCAGGGTCCCAATGAACCCCCTCTGTAAGTTCACTTAATGTGAGTGGCTCAAAAAAGTCAAGGAAACATTTACTTACATGTACTGATTTATCAGAAAGGCTGTTGCAAAGGACGAAGAGATGCATAGGGCGTGGTCTATGGGAATGGGCAGCTCCCATCCCCCATCTGGTTGTGCCACCCATTAGGACTCTTGTGCTCTGCCGTCTGGGAACTCTGCATGTCCTGCCCTGTGGGGTTTTTTATGAGGACCGCGAAGTCTGTGAAATTCTGTTTTAACTAGAAAAAGGGGATATTGGATAGGTATTTACCATCCTTCATTCTGGCCACATCTCTAGATGATGGCTTTCCATCTTTGGTGGTCATGGGTTTTCTCAGCTTCTCACATGCTACAGTTTTCTCATTAAGGAGATTTGGGTTTTGGCTCATCTTAATTTTGTCCACTCTAGAGTTGTATCTGTAGCAATTAGTAGACATTTTACTGAGCAGTGTTTCCTAAGGAAATTTTGCTAATTTTGTTTCCCACTGATTATTTCCATACATTTCTAAGGAGGACTTGAGTCTCTTGTTCCAGTGCTGTTATCTCTTCTTGATGGCTTTGATTTTAGACAAGTTATTAACAACTATGACCTTGAAGAGTAGAAAATGTAAATATTCCTGTAAATTCTGCCCACTGAATAAGTAATTAATAAAGCATTTGTAGTTTAGGATATGTGACTAACATGTATCATTATTTACCCTTTCTTCCCAATATTTTATTCTGAACATTTTCAAGGGTGGAACAGACCTGATAACATCTTTAAAATTGTATACCATGATGGCAAGGACCATATGTATTAGTCTCTCTGCCTGCCTGAAAGATATTTAGTGTGATTGTTGGTGACTTTCCTTTCCTTTCTTCCTCTTCCTTTGGCTTGTTGACTCTAATGTTTCTTTGAAATCTTCGATTGTGGACATGACTGAAAGAGGGAAACAGTGATTCTCAAATTTGGTCAGGAGTTAGCCTCACTGGGGCACTTGGTGCGCCTACCAAGGCTGGTCCTGTCTGCCTTCCAAGGGCCTGGGCCTCTTGTTCTTCATTAGCATTCAGGAGACAGATTCACACCACTGTTTGAAAACCACTGTTCCAGAGGAAGGCTTCTGTGCAGTTTTGGAGTCTTGAGAAAGTAGCTTCAGATAAGTCCCACAATTTATTTAAAACTGCTTTCCTCATTAGGTGAAATTCCTTTGGGTAGGGAGCTTGTCTTTTTTACATTTTTCTTTTACTGCCAGTGCCTAGGGTCAGTGTCTGAAACTTAACCTGTTTTTTTGAGACCTATGAATGAATGTACATAGTGATTCTTGATTAAAATAGATCTAATCTTTTAAAACAGACTTCTCTTAGGTCTGAGGGAAGAAGGAAGACTGGCGCTGTCTCAGATGAAGAATATAGGTGGCTGGAGTCTGTCTAAGCATTAAAACTCAGCACGAGTGAATGATGGTGCTTGAGAACATGTTTCTGAGTTCCGTCATCAGCTCTTCTCTGGTCCTTAGTTCTTGGGGTCAACCAACTTAGCTTAGCCTTTGTCTACTTCTAATTTGAGCTCAGAACTAAGCCTTGCTTCAAATTAAACGGCCAAATTTAGCTCTTTGCCACCGTAATTAAAGAAGACTGCTACCACCTATACCTAGTACTTCTGAGCCTGGCCTGGCCCCAGTAGGGACAGCCCAGTATTAGAAGAGCTGCCACTTGACTTGCAGCCTGGTGCTAAGGAAATGCTCCCAGTCTGTGGAATAATGGTTAGTGGTTAGTACGGTGAGTAGGTTTCTAGTTCAGCTATTTACTATGGCATATTTGTACTTGTAAGTTTTAGCTTCCTCATTTGTAAAATTTTTTGTTGAGACTTAAAATTGTATGCCTCTTCTCACTCTTAACATCCTGTCATTCCTTTCTTGGTCTCATCCTGCCTTTAGTACTCAGAAATCTTGTCCCTCTGCCTAACAGGTTCCTCCTCCTGTCTTCTCAGGGAGTTGTCAGGGCGCTCACTCTGATTTCTGGCTGTTCTTGGGAAGCAGAGATGGATCTTGCAAAGCCTGTAACTTTCATTTTTGTGCACATTCTCTCTTCTTATTACGTGGTCTAAGTAAAAAGAGGAAGATAATACGGGTGGGAGACTCACTTCTTCAGTTCCTGGAACTCGAGTCTGTCCCTTCTCCTTTTGTGCCCACCCTCCCACCTCTGTGCTGGGGTCCTGTGAGGGCTGCCGCTTTGGGGATGTTTCTCGGGTGTTCTTATCTTATTTAGACTGTAAGTATGTTTGTTTGTTATAACTTTTCATGCCAAGGTGCTTTCAGGGCTTTTGTTTTGTAATAATATATGGATATATCACAGTATGTTTTCTGGTATGAGCCAAGAACCTCACCAAAACCCCTGATATCATTTCTATACGAAATCACACAAATTTCAAAATGAAAAAAAAATTTTCAAAATGACTACTTTATAAACAAGTTGTTCAATAAATTCTGGAAATTACCTATTTTTATAAATGTGTATTTTCATTAATGTGTAATTATTGAATGAATATCTAGACTGGGATGGACTAGGAAGATTATGTTGGACTGCTTTTTGTTGCTTTTCCTGTAGTGTATTACCGTGCATGTGGGTGTGTATGAGCATAAATTATAAAATCTGGTAGATGGCAAGACCAGATTGTTGCTTTTCCATTTACTTAGAAGTCTTGGGAGAAAGAGTTCTGGGAGTGATAATGAAACAACAAAAATTTAGCATTCCTGCACATATTTAGAATTTTTGAATATTCTAAACATCACTACTTTATTCTTTTTTCCAGCCTGCTTTTAATTTTCCATGTATTCTCGGGCCTGTGTGCTTAAGGCCAGTAACTATCTGTCCTGGGCTAATAAGGTTAATCACGCTAGCTGATTTTACTGTTTGTCATTGTAGAAGAAGAGTACTGGGTAATTAAAAAAAAATCATGCAAAGACTTTGCTAAACTTTGTGTTATGAATATGTTTCAACAGGATAAGCTTTCAAAGGATATTGATTACCTTATTGGTAAAGAGAGCCAGGTGAAGAGTCAAATTTCTGAACTAAATTTGTTAATGAAAGAAACAGAGGTAAGTAACAAACTGGTTTACGTAGTTTTCATTTATAAATTTTGACATTCATTTATTTGTTCATAAAATCCTAAGGGGATTATATGAGCTGGAACACAAAGTTGTGTTAGATGCTGCCCCTACTTTTCTGGCCTAGGGGAACAGATGTGAAAAATAAATGATGACACTGTGTCATCATTTTGCTATGATCAATCAGTGATTAAATAACAATGGAATGTAGAAGAAAGAGCAACTTTTATATGACAAGTAACAAAGTCTCAAAAGGGAAATAAGGGAGTAATGGAAAAATGATAGGTTTTACTATAAATATTTAAAAAAACTAAGAAATTGCTTTCAAAAAATGTACTCTATGTAGATAGGACCTGGTTTACATTTAAAATTCCAGATATTGCTGACTATATGCCCTTCATTTCTCTACAAGAAGACATGTATTAGAGTGTTCTTGGATGAAGACTGTGATGGCTACAAAGTGGAAACTATCCAAATATAGTACTCATAAACAATGGAATGAAAATAGAAATAAGAATGATCTACAGCTGCACACAGCAGTGTAGATGAATGTTACAATGTTGAAAGAAAATGCCATATACAAAAGAATATATATGTGTTATGATATTCATAAAATGCACCACGAAGTCTGGGCCGGGTGGCACGTACCTCTGATCTCAGCTACTTGGACAGCTGAGGCATGACGATTGCAAGTTTGAGGCCAGCTTGGGTAACTTAGCAAGACTTTTGTCTCAAAATAAAAGATAAGAAAGAGCTGGAGCTATATAGCTCAGTGGTAGGGCATCCCTGGGTTCAATCCCCAGTACTGAAAAAAGTCCCCCCAAAGGTGAAACTGGATTATGTGGGAATTCAAGGTGGTCGTTGTCGAGGAAGGGAGAATTAGGGCCTGTGAAGGTTATAAGGGTAACTTCTGGGATACTGATAATGTTCTTTTACCTAATCTGCATGCTGGTTGCACATGTGTGTTTTAAAGATTTATTGACCTTTACCTTTATAGGTACATTTTTCTCTTTGTATGTTTTGTTTCAATAAAAATAAGAAAAACTGATGGCATTTTAAAAACACCATTGAATGGTTGGGGATTTAGCTCAAGTGGTAGAGCACTAGCCTAGCAAGCACGAGGCTGTGAGTTCAATCCCCAGCACCAAAAAAAAAAAAAAGGAAAAAAAAATTTTTAAATAAAAAAATAAAAATAACGATAGAAGAGGATTTTGCTGGGTTATTTTAATATACCAAATATTCTTCACTGGCTTTGATGTGTATTGATTTTTATAATTAAATATAAAAATACCCTGGCTCTTAGAATGTGACTGTTACTTTTGGAATTTTTTTTTCCAAAATCGAGTGACATTATTGGGGAATTCTGTGAAGTAGTGCCATATTAGCAACATTGCTTTTTAAAAAATATTTTCCTGATCCTGATTGCATTTGCTGTTCTAAGTATTAAGTATTCTAAGCATTAAGTTGTTTTTCCATGTAATTTAAGGGGAATTTTTTTCGTATTTTTGTCTGATTAAATGGCATAGTCTCTCAGTTTGGTTTAATCTCCCAACACAAAGCAAACTGTTACCTAGCTAGTGGGTGTCTCCAGGGATTGTATTTTTGGTCGTTTTAGGTTTATCCTTACCCTAAAGGTTCTCTTGGTCATTCTGCCTTTACTTCTGAAACAGGAAATGCAGCATTTGTTTGGGGGTTTGTCATCTGGTAGGTAAAAAATTAAGGAATGCAGGCATTAAGTGTTCATGTAGTAGTGACTTCTTCCTGAACTCGAGTGGGATCTGAGATGTTAAGTGTTGAATTTTTTTCTGCCTTTGGCCTCAGTTGCATTTGTGGGTTGATAAACCTTCCTGATAAGACTCCTCTGCACTGGACAATTTGTCTGCATTCTTGACTTTCACTCAGTGATGATGGTGACACTGTCTTTGCTCCTGCAATTATTCTTAGCTGGAAAAAGGTCTTTTTGTCTATGGATAATGCTGTTTCCGAGCTAATGCTGTGATCTGTCATTGAAATTCTGTCAAAGTCTTCTTGTGCCTTTCCTTTCCAAAATGTGTGACTGTTGGAGCTAGGAACAGAGAAGGGAATCTGGAAACATTTTCATTGCAAGTGTTGGCCAGAAGCCATTGGCAAATGCACAGCGCATTTCTGCACATATTGTCAGTGTTTAAGAATGTTCTTACACTTTTCTTTTTCTGGTGAGTCCATGATGATGAGTGCGTATGAGTACTCTGTTGGTCTTGTTTTCAAAATCACTTTGAGCTGTGTTTTTTTTTGTTTTTTTTTTGTTTTTTTTTTTGTTTTTTTTGTGGTACCGGGGATTGAACTCAGGGCCTTGTGCTTGCAAGGCAAGCACTCTAATCACTGAGCTAAATCCCCAGCCCCTGAGCTGTGTTTTTATAGGGATTCAAAATATTTAGTAAATTCCGCAAAGAATCATTTTATGACAAAGGAGATAAACTGTGTACTCACTTTGCTTATTTACAGTGTATGACATTGTAGAATTTTGGGTAAATCTTTTTTAATCATCACAAAAACCTAAGTGGTTCTTCATCTAGTTTTTTGGGGGGATGCTGGGCTTTGAAGCCATTCAGCACTGAGCTACATCCCCAGCCCAATCCATAGTTTTTACAAGAGAAAAAGTCATGTAGAGAAGTTAAATAATTCGAATAAGGTCACATAAAAGAGGGCTCAAATTGTAATTAAATTAATTTGAATAAGAAACTCATGTTTTTGTATCGTAGTGAAGAATGTAATTTATTTTAGTTTTGCAGCTGTGATTTAACTTATTTTAAAGACAGAGTAGTGTAGAAAGGATTAAAAAGATTCTTGAAATTGAAATGAATACTAAGTTTTACTCTCTCTGGTTAAATCAAGTTTTTCTGCCTCAAATTCCTCTATATGTAACTGAAAATTGTTTTTATGTAATTGAATAAATTGTCTATTACTAGATTTTGGAGATAAAAAACTATAATATTATAAAATTACAAAATAAGTCTTAATAAAAGTCGTCACTTGTTCTTTGCTGAGTATTTGATGCCATACTGTTGTTTTGGAAATTTCAGAGTTAGATGAATTTTTCTTCTTTATAATTGTATTTGTTTTATTAAATTTTGATAATTTCGTTATCACCTAAGTGAAATTGTATAGAACTTGGTGAGATGACATTTGCATTCAGCAAATGAGATAATACCTGGACTTGTTTTATTATAGTGCAATGGGGAAAGGGCTAAAGAAGAAGCAATTACACATTTTGAAAAGCTTTTTGAAATTCTAGAAGAGAGGAAGTCATCCGTTCTGAAAGCAATTGATGTCTCTAAGAAACTAAGATTAGACAAATTTCAGAGTCAAGTGGAAGAATATCAGGGACTGCTGGAGAACAGTGGCCTCGTGGGATATGCCCAAGAAGTGCTGAAGGAGACGGATCAGTCTTGCTTTGTGCAGACAGCAAAGCAACTCCACGTCAGGTACTGACTTTTCACTTGAGAATCTCTTTCACATACTGTCACTAAACACCACTGTGGGTTTCAACTCTAGCTCTAGAGTGACTCAGAATATTGTTAGTGTGAAATATGTGCTTTGCTTCGTTCTTGAGTGTTGAGTGAAGTGTAAGTTTTCTTTTATTCATCACAGTGCAGGTGTTTAGTCTGATTTGACCTTTTAAATAATCATATTTATCTAAATTGTATCTGTCTGCAGAATACAAAAAGCCACAGAATCTTTGAAGAGCTTCAGGCCAGCAGCTCAGACTTCTTTTGAAGACTATGTTGTTAACACAAGTAAACAAACAGAAGTTCTTGGGGAGCTGTCCTTTTTCTCCAGTGGTAAGTCTCAGTGAAGGCAAAACCTCATTTTAGTCTGCATTTACATCGTGTAGAAAAACACACAGTTCTATTTATTTGACATTAGAAAGCAGTATGTCAGTTACCCAGGATCACCATATCCTAAAATTGTATCCCATTTATGTTTTTGTGACTATGTTTTATGCATGAAACTGTATTCCATTGATTTGTGTATTTTTAAATATTGCATAAATATCGTGTTGTATGTATCCTTTTTGTAAATAGCGTTTTGAAAAAATAAAGTTTAAGATAGATATTTGTCAATATACAGTTCTGGCTTAAAACTACATTTTAAACATTTATAGTACTTTATAGCGAATCAATCCATTCCTTCCTGAGAGACAATTTGTTTCTACTTTTTCTCTATTATGAACAATGCTGTATTGAACATCTTTGTCTTTGTTTCTTTGTGTATGTGTGTTTGAGTTTCTTTAGGGCAGAAATCTAGAGATAGAACCTGTGGGCTAAAACTGTCCGATATTTAGGTGTTTACATTTTTGTATTAGTTTTCTAGGGCTGCTACAACAAAGAACTGGCCATACACTGAGTAGTTTAAACAACAGAACTTTTCTCCCAATTCTGCTGGCTAAATGTCCAAGATCTAGGTGGTTTAAACAGTAAAAATTAATTTTCTCATAGTTCTAGAAATCTGTAATCAAGGTATCAGCGGGGTTGGAGTCTTTGAGGCATTTCTCCTTGTCTCGTAAATGGCCATCATCTTCCTGTATTCTCACATGGCTTTGCTTTCCTCTGTACTCATCTGGGTCCTGTCTTTTTTTCTTAAGGACACCAGTGGTATTGGAGTAGGGCCTATTGTAATTACCTCAGTTTAATTTAACTTCTTCTGTGAAGATCCCGTCACATTGGATACAGTCACACTCTGAGGATTACAGTTACATTCTGGGGGTTAAGACTCAAACATACTAATTTGGGAGGGGACACAATTCAACCCCTAACACTTGCTTATGTTTGTGTTTTGCTGCTTCCACATCGAGGTGGGGCATGTCTTTCTTTCTTCCTCACCTCATTCATTTCCCCAAGGTTTTTATTCTAGCGACAGGGAATGATCCAGAGTCCTTACAAAGGTTTAATCTAAGTACTATATAAGTGTAGGTTTGTGTATTTGTACATTCACTCAAAGGAAATTTGTCTTGTTAAAAGTAAAAATTCTGAAGGATTTCTGTGATTTCCTTTCTTTTTAAATATGGACCTGGGGGGCTGGGGATTTAGCTCAGTGATTAAAGTGCTTGCCTTGTAAGCACAAGGCCCTGAGTTCGATCCCCAGCACCCAAAAAAAATAAATAAATAAATATGGACCCGGATCTGATATTATTAATGACTATCTTATTTTTCCAGATAGATATGTTACTATTCAAATACTGATTGTACTTTTTAAACTATACTTCACTTCTAAACTATATACATTAATTGTTGTGTGTGTGTGTGTATGCATGTATACATATACATTGATACCTCAGTTTATGAACTTAATTTGTTTTACACTTTGGGGGAGGATGGCTGTGTTTGTTTGTGTGAGGAAGATGAATGTGGTCATGTTTATCACCAAATGTGTTGTTTCCAAATGGAAGCAAAATTTTGCCAGTTGCTTTTGTTTGCAAACTGAATTGTTTGCAAACAGAAGTGTTCATGAATTGAGGTATTACTGTATTTTATATATACATATATATATCGAACACATACACACACACATATATGAATGATAGCTTACTTGTGAGTCCAAGATTATCCCTTCCCTGTTAATCTAAAAGGAAAGATCTAGAAGGGAGAGGTAACCAGGTAATCTTGAGTTATACTGAGTGTACAGCAGAGGATCACTAAAATATGTAGATAGGGAAAAGTGGACAGTACTTACCCAGCTCTCCATTGATAGGTATTCCCTTCATTTTTCCCTACATGCATATATTTTTAGTATGCTGTGTGTCAAGGAAAAGATGTGGGGTTAATAATGTCATTCATAGTTGGGCATGGTGGCACACGCTTGTAATCCCAGTACTCTGGAGGCTGAGGCAGGAGGATCACTGCAAGTTCCAGGCCAGTCTGGGCTATATAGTGAGTTCAAGGCCAGCCTGCACTACTTAGTGAGACCCTGTCTCAAAAAAAAAAGGTCATTCATGTTATTCTGTAACTTGTTCTTTTTTTAAAACTTTAAAATGTATTTTGGGTGACTTTGCTGGTCTTAAGGCAGTATGATATTCAAGAACATAAACATGCACAGACATACTTATACCTTGCTTATGTGTAGCTGGGAGATAATAAGGTAGAAACTTTTTCATTTCGTAACCTTAACTGTGATTTGATAACAGTTGTATGTATGTATGTGGCATACATGTGCCTGCATGTGTTAACTTTTATAGCTTATCATTCTTACCGTTTCCAATGTTCAGGAGTTAGTATAAAGAAAGTATATGGACATGCACAAAGATTCAGCTGTGATATTTAATTATTCTATTTTTAGTGAAATATTAGAAACCTGTTTCCCAAAACAGATGTTGTTATGCCCATACAGTGGAATATTTTGAGGGGAAAATACTAGCAGGACCTATACAAGGTTATTTTGGTGATTTTCTTTCAATTAAAATTTCTTATGTGTTCTCTTTAGTTTCTGGTTTTCTTGTAAAAATATGCATCACATTTATACTAGGAAGAATTAAATCACTGCAATTCTACAGAAGAAAATATGAAAGGAAACTATGTAATGCTCAATGATATTCTGAAACAGTCACCAAACTTTCTAAAATGTTAAAATAATAGTTTGCATATGGGAGGATGCACATGAAAAAAATTTTAAGTCCAAAGCTGTTACTCAGTGCATGGAAAACATGTGGATTAAAAAATATAATTTATAGTATTTCAGAATTAGCAATGATAATACTTAAAGCAATAATTGAGTCTGAAATTTTATATCTTTAATTTTTCCTTCTCATTTCAGTTATAAATACAAATACAGCATTTTTTCTTATACATAATATTATAAATTTAGAAAGTTCATTGTGCATACATCATTTGTACTGAGGAAAAATACAAGTTTTGAAACATCAATATTTTAACATTGTGTTTTCTGATTCTTTCAGGCATAGATGTGCCGGAAATCAATGAGGAACAGAGCAAAGTTTATAACAATGCCTTGATAAACTGGCACCATCCAGGAAAGGATAAAGCTGATAGCTATCTTCTGGAATATCGGAAGATTAATAGAGATGAAGACATGTCGTGGAATGAGATCCAAGTGTGTGGCACAAGTAAAGTTGTGTCTGATCTCGAAGACAACAGTCATTACGCCTTCCGAGTGAGGGCGTACAAGGGCTCCATCTGTAGTCCCTGCAGCAGGGAGCTGATTCTTCATACTCCACCTGCTCCAGGTAAAGCGAATAGAGTGGAAGAGACCTCGATGGTGTAAACTAGTCTGTGTCTCTGTGTAGCTGTACATTGAAACCAGCTGCTGCTCGTTAAAGACTCTAGATAAGTAGATTCCATACTGAGCTTGGATTTAGAAATGAGCTGAATATTTGAATTTACCCTGTAGGCTGAGAACTGAACTAGACTTTGATTTTAGTCAGAGAAGATCATGAACGGAAGATATTTGAGTGAGAAGAGTTGGAATTAAAATAGCATGAATGCTACCTTAAAAGTTTAAAATAGTATAATTCAATTTTTAAGGTCAGTTTATAAAAATCTCTAAGCTATATCTGGAAAGATGTTTTTTAGATGTATGCTATAGTATCCTGGAGCTTAATTTTGATTGAGCCTAATTCTCAGTTGTTTAGGCTTTCTAGCTGTCTCAGTGTGATTCTCAACACATGGGGATGAGTGACACATATTTGAACCACATGGATAGCTTTGTTCCCCTACACTAAGAGCTGCTTATGCCCAGCCACCCTCCCCCTCCCAAGTTAAAATCCACTGATATTACTTACAGAATGGAGATTTTTATAGAATGAAAATGACTTACAGTTTAGGTAACATTCACCATAGTGTCTCCCTGCACGAGGGACATTTAATACTAAAGTTGTGCTCGGTCTTGTTAGCAGGAAAGCATTTTGCCCTGTCGGTCAACATTGGAAATACCTTCAATTGGTTGGGTTTTTTTTTTTTTTTTTTTTGGTGCCGGGGATCGAACTCGGGTCCTTGTGCTTGCAAGGCAAGCACTCTAACCGCTGAGCTAAATCCCCAGCCCTGGTTTTATTTTTATTTTTTTTTTAATTTTCCTTCAATTTGTTTTAGATCCCATTGTCTCTTGACCATTTTTAGTAGATTATGTACCTATATTTTTTGTACTCTTGTCCTTCCCTTTTTTGTTCAGAATAGAATAGTGCGTTACCCACTGTGCTTTTCAGGCACATTATGGCTCCAAAATAGAAATTAAAATGTGTATACAGTTGACTAGAGGTTTTTTTTTTGAATTTTAATAAAATCTAATAGTTTCAGAATGAATTTGCAAGTGTAAAGTAAATGTTTCATGGTTTATACTATTTCCCCTTTCTTTTCTAGTCTCTTTAACCGAAAGTGTAAGAAAAAGGATCCTGGGCATAGCTGCCGTTTCCAGCAGCATAATTGGGGTGGGGGGAGGAGAGGAGATGTTACAAGTTATCTTCCTTTTTTTCTGAGAAAAGCTATGTGGGTAGGGTGAACTTCAAATTTATGGTGTTAACTGGTAGATTTTGGAGATTGAAAGGAAGCAGGAGTGATTATGCCTGAATGCCAGGCATTCGCAGAAAGAATGGTCTGCCTACCTGAGGGGAGTGGCTTTAGTTTGGCAGCAGCCATTTCTTAAATAGAGATATAAAATATAGATGAAATTTACCATTTTAGCCATTTTTAAATGTACAGTTGAATGATATTAAGTACATTTATAATACTGGGCAGGTGTCATCACTGACAAGTCCAGAACTTTTTCGTCAACCCAAACTGAAAATCTGCATCCTTTAAACAATAACTTTCCATTCTTGTCAGCTCAGAGGCTGGTAATCTATCCTACTTTTGTTTATCAATGTTCCAATTCTAGGTGCTTCATGTAAGTGGAATTGTGTGATATTTGTCCTTTTGCACCTGGTTTATTTCAAGTTTCATTCTTGTAGCTTGTATCAATATCCTTCCTTTTTAAGACCTCTTTTAACTTCTTCCTTCTTAAGGCTGGATGATGTTCCACTGTATGCGTATACCATATTTTCTTTATCCATTCATTCATCTGTTGGATTTTTGTGTTGTTTCTGTATTGGTTAACCAGTATTATACTTAAAGGATTTGAGTTGACAGAAATTATAAGAGTAGTGTTAAGTCCATTCTGTAGATGAAGAAATTAAAGTTTAGGTTGAACTCTACTTAAATGTTTGAACAGAGTTGCAAACCTAGATCTTTGAATCCAAAGCCCATGCTCCCTCCCCTCTCAACACTACCACGTTTCCCATGTACCTTAGTCACTTTCCCATGACTGAGACAAAGTCCCTGGCACCTACCTCTTGAAGAAGGAGAGGTGTATTTGCCTCACAGTTTCAGTCCCTGCCCACCTGGCTGTACTGCAGAAACAGGATGGGAGAGGGGCATGGTGGAGGAAAAAGTGCTCAACCTATGGCAGCCAGGAAACAAAGAGCAAAGGGAGGTGGTCGGGAGGGAGGTCTACCCTCCCAGATGACACCCCAGTGACCCACCTCTTCTGACCAGGCCCCGTTTCTGGCAGCGCATTTGGCTGTGAGCTCCTCACTGGATTAACCCACGAGGGTATCACAGCCCTGAGATCCAGGCGCCTTCCAGGGGCCCCACCTCTGAACACACAGGACTTTTGGGGAACAGTCTAGATCTAAAGCCTAACAGCATGTCTGACATGTTGGTCGATACGGAAAAGACCTCATTAAAAATAGCTAACATTCTCTGAACTGATGAAATTTGGAGTAGATATTTTAGAAACGAGTAGACATTTAGGAAAATGTATTACCTTTTAAAAATAAAAGAACAGGTGCAATTAGTGTGATGAAATATCTATGATAGATTGTATTTCTCTATTTCAAAGAGGTACATTCATAAATTTTCAAATACATTTAAAATACTTTTCTGCTTTTGAGGCTGATGAAGATTTTCGGGTATAGAGAATATACTGGAAGTTACTGCTAAGTTGAAGGTTTGGTTTGACATAGTTGTCTGGGGTAGCATGAAACCTTCATCTTCTCTTTTTTTCCAGTAATTTCTATTTGGAAAATTTATCAAATTATAAATGTGAATAAATACTTTTCAAGGTAACTTTAGGTTAATTTTAAGCTCTTTTTAGTTTTCAGCTTCCTCTTTGATGAAAAATGTGGCTATAATAATGAACACCTCTTGCTAAATTTGAAGAGAGACCGAGTGGAGAGTAGAGCTGGATTTAATACTCTGCTTGCTGCAGAACGTATCCAAGTGGGTTACTACACGAGCTTAGACTACATCATTGGCGATGCTGGAATTACGAAAGGGAAACACTTTTGGGCCTTCCGAGTGGAGCCCTATTCATACCTGGTAAAGGTGGGAGTTGCTTCTAGTAATAAACTACAGGAATGGCTCCATTCTCCCCGGGATGCAGTTAGTCCAAGGTAGGGTCTTTTATTCATCTGAAACGTAATGTCCTTGTTTAGCAAGGATAAACCGAAAATAGAATTGGATAATTTATTTATTTGGAGTACATATCTCTTTGACTTAGGCATTTGGGTTGTGCTTTTATGGCTGGCTTAGGAAAGGAGGCAGTTGCCTTGAATTCACACGTTGAATAATGAGATTTATTAGTTAAGTTTTGATGTGTTAAGTTTAGGAAATAGTTTTAAATTTTAAAAGACTTTACGTGGTATCTAAATTAGATCATTAAAATTCATCCACATTCGTAGTGAAATGTATCTAATTGCCATCTTTTTTTACTCTTTTTATTAGTACATGTTTGCAGTACATAATGATTACATTCATTGTGAGGAGTTGGTACATATACGTAACCCATCTTTTTACATCCTCTTGCCATCCTTCGCCATTGATATTAAGTTGTTCTTTTGTTGTGAAATGCAGTTTCCTTAAACTTTCCCATATGCCTTTCACAAAATTGTGTCATGTTAGGTATTTTTTCATAGCAAATAATTCCAGTTTCTTGAGACCTAACAATGGAAATTGTATAGTTTAGCTTCTTTTATATGAGATAAGATAAACTAGCCCCAAGTAAGGTTTGGTCATTTATGTGAACAGCACCCCAGATTAGCAATCTTACAGGAAACACTTTTTGTACAGATAAGAGAAATTTACATAACAATAAGTATTATCATAGGGATGTGGTTAAACATAGTGGCATGCCCACTTGATAAGATACTGGTGTTAATGGTTAAAAAGTTTGTAACACGAAAAATGCTACAAGCAAAAACCTGATTAAAATTGTTGATGCAGTATGATCACATATATAAAGACAAGCTATGCATAGGGAAAAAAACAGAAGGATTGTGTATCAAGATTTATTTTATAATAGAAGGAAAAACTCACAATCCTTTCTTAATGTGGAAATCCCAGTTAGGAAATAAAGTTCTCAAAACTGTAATTAAACAGGTTTTTTTCCTGTGACATTATTTTGCAGTGCCTATTATTATTTTACTTAGCTTGATAATTCCTTGGAATTATCCTTGGAATTCCTTGATAATTAGCTTGGATTGAGGCATACATCTTTGTGTTCTTTTACACTTGTGTGCCATAAATGTTTAGTCCTTGGCCATTCCCAATCACTCCCTTCTTGATTTCTAGGAGGCCAAAGTTGTTAATGAATTTTTAAGTTCTGGTTTATGTACGTATCTAGGTGAAAGTGGCTAAGGCTTTAGGATGGGGAATTTGGGTCTGTTTCTGTGGTATAATTCTAAATGGCATGCTTTAATTGTGTTTTAATGGGAACAATTTGATGCAAAAGTTATCATTTTAAATCAGAACACAGTAATATTATAAAAATGTTTTGAAGATGCTCGAGGCCTTATAGATGAAAGTGCAGATACTATGTCTATATCTTTGTTTCAGATATGAGCAAGACAGTGGGCATGACAGTGGAAGCGAAGATGCCTGTTTTGATTCTTCACAGCCTTTTACCTTAGTTACTATAGGCATGAAGAAATTTTTTATACCCAAGTCACCGACTTCTAATGAACCTGAAAATAGAGTTCTTCCCATGCCAACGAGTATAGGGATTTTCCTTGACTATGATAAAGGCAAAGTGAGTTTCTATGATACGGAGCACATGAAATGCCTTTATGAACGCCAGGTAGACTGTTCGCGCACAATGTATCCAGCCTTTGCATTAATGGGCAGCGGAGCTGTTCAGCTTGAAGAGTCGATCACTGCGAAGTACCTGGAATACCAAGAAGACATGTAGTTTCCATGTCCCATGCGACTGGGATGAAAAGTGTGAACAATACAGTGTCTCCCTGTTAGCCTTCGTAACTAATTATGTGTCGTCTGAGTCTCTGTCACCGCACTTGTTTTTAGTGTATGCTTCTCCTTAAAACAGAAAACCTAAACAGCCTTGTCTCTTCCATATTATTGTTCTACCTTTCACAAATGAATTTAGTGAAGACATTTTTTCCTAATTATTACTGAATGGTTAATTTTGCAAGTGGATGGTGTTTCTCCTTAGGCGCAGGGAATGTAATTTATTTATGTCAGCTGGTATTGCTGATCCATTCCTTATGGGGACCGGGGGAGGTATACAGAAGTATTTATTATGCTTCTTTTGTGTTCTGCTTTTCATTTTTGTATCATTTACGTCTTAAGATATTTTTAAAATGCCTATGGATAGAAGTTAGTATTAGGGAGTGTGTCTCACATTTTAAGTTTTAGTAGGAAAACAAAGCTACAGATAGGCTTTTTTAAAGGGCCATAAAAAATGGTAGTATGCCTAAGTGGAAGATTATGTATTTTAAAGTGTGTAACAAAACTATTAAGAATATATTGCTCAGAAAATGACTACTACTGGTTTTGTTTCTTTTGCTTGCAGTGCTGGAGCTTGAACCCAGGGCTTTTACACTGCACCCCCAGAGCTTTAGTCTTTTTATTTTTGATTCAGCGTTTTGCTAAATTGTCCAGGCAGGACTTGAATTTGCAATCCTCCTGCCTCAGCTTTCCTCAATGCTGGGATTACAGGTGTGTGCCACCAAGCCCAGCTTGTTTTGTTTTTTAAAGGCCACAAACTATACTGTTAACGACACTGTAAAGCGTTCCCTTAGCTGTCATGCCCATCAACTGGCATATGTAATAAATGTGGTTTCTTACAGAAAAACATGAAATTCTTCAGTAATTTGTGAAAGTCTTCACTTTATAATTTTTTTCAAAAAAATTAATATTCATTTTTTCTTACTCTATGAAAGTATGTTTACATCAAAGAATTATTTTTCAGAAATATTAGTGAAGATGGAATTTTGAAGTCATATTTATTCTTTTGCCCTCCTTTTATGTCTTGTGTTTTTCATTTTTTGGCACAAATGTTAATGTATCAGATTTTCCTGGTTTATGTTTACAAATCTGAAAAACTCATATTTTCAGGAGCATTAAATATATTACAAAATATGGAGTAACTAATTGGTTGTATGGCATTTTCTACATCTTATTTTTGGTAATAAGACTGTAGTATAAGCAAATAAAAAAATGTAATGGTTTAGAAATAGTAACTGAAATCATAATCATTGTACCTTTTTAAATGTTGACATTTCTTTTAATTGGAAGAATTACATTTTATCTTCATTTTTGAAAGATGTTCTTTTAGATAGGTGATTTTTATTTAAACAGCTTATTTTTTAAGTTAAAATGTTCAGAAACTATGACTGTTATATATTGTAGCATTGATCAGTCATAGAATGCTTTTGACACATTTTAACAGAGTAACCCAGACTCTTGGAACCTGTTTTTTATTCTCATGTTTTAAGAGAAATCTGTCATTCAGGTTAGTAACACTACATTATATCCTCCCTCCCCCCACCCAAGTAGAAAATATCATGGAAAATTTGTGTTTAGTCATCTTTATTTCTTCCCATCCTATGAATAGCACTTTATGACGTAGGCTAATCTAAGCAATTACACAGTGTTATGTCGATCATTGTGCAATAAAGCTGCTAAAGTCACAGGTGTGGTTAAGTCTGATACTCGGGCTTTGTGTAAGCACATATCATGTAGGCATTTTTAAATATAAAGCTTTAACAGGAATGAAAGAGCTGTTTCAAACATTGTAGAGTTATAAATTATTCAATGAGATTTCTTTTGTTTTTAATAAAAATTAAAAGAAAGTCAAGTGTAATTATTTAAATTTGCCCTTCAGGAATATTTAGTATGTTTATATGGAAAGTCAAAACAATATTTACTAAAGACATTCAGTTACACATAATAATTTAAAGCTAAAGTTTTATAAAAGATTATTTTGAACACTTTTTATTCATTGGAGAAAAGTTAACATGAAACTATTTCAATTGGTTAGTTGATCAATTTGTCTAATACTCCTTTTCTGATTCATAGTAGATGAGATTCTGACCAGGTGAATGGTCACTTAGTTCACACTCTTGTTTTACTGTTATGGGGTTCTGGTACTTGTAGTTGTTAGTGGATTATAATGAGTTGTTAACTAATGCTGGGTTAGTCGCACTGTTTTCCTTTGGTTAGTAAGAATAGATGTGAGGCTAACCCATATAATAACTCTCATGTTCACAGTTGCTTTTTTTTTTTTAAAGTGGTAAGAGAGTTGTCTTCTTTCTGGATCCCACATAATATGGGCATGTTAAATCTTTTGCCAGTGTTTAAAATCTGGGCTCTGAGCAAATATCCCTTGTAGGAACATAATCACTCTTATTTCTATAGAAAAGAATTGAGAGCCGATGTAATAGGCAAGAATACTTTCGAGAAACTGTGCTCTACTAGACAAGATTTGCATTCATTTTAAAGGAGTTTATGTGATTGTTTGTGAGACTATCCTGAGAGTTGAAGGATTTTGTGTTTTTGGTACTAGGGATTTTAAAGCTTGGGCTACTGAGTTAGAGCCCCAGACCTTTTTATTTTTTATTTTACATTATAGTCTCGCTAAGTTGGTCAGGCTGACCTTGAGCTTGTGATCCTCCTACCTCGGCCTCCCAGACAGCTGGGATTACAGGTGTGTGTCTCCATAACCTGGTGTCATTATTGTTTTTTAAAAAATAGACTTACAGAGTTGCTTTAAGTTTCAGAGTAAAATTAAGAGGACAGTAGAGAGACGTACTATATACCCTCTGGCTACACACAAACATGGTCTGCCATTATTGTCGTCCCTCGCCAGAGGGGTGCGTTTGTGTCAGTTGATGGACTTACATTAACCCGTCATTATCACTTGAAGCCGACATTAAGTTTCGCTCTTGGTGGTATTCCCTCTTTGGTTTTGAACAAATGTGTAATGATCTTTGTTCACAATAGAATTGTATAGAATAGTTTTACTGCTCTGAAAATGCTCTGTGCTTGATGTGTATTCCTCCACCTTACTCTTTCTCTAATCCCTTGAAAACATTGATCTTTTTACTCTTTATAGTTTAGCCTTTTTCAGAGTCATTAGCTGGAATGATACAGTATGTAGCCTTCTTTCCTTTTTGCAGCGGGGAGGGGCTTGGGGGTAGAACTCAGGGCCTTGCACTTGCTAGGCAAGCACTCTACTGCTAAATCTCCAACCCCCTTCTTTCCTGATACACGTATTTTATCCATGTCTTATGTAACTTCATAGTTCATTTCTTTTCACTGCTTAATATTTCATTGCCTAGGTGTACTAATTTATCCATTTACCTACAGAAGGACATCTTGTTTCCAAGTCTTCACAGTTATGAATAAAACTGTGATAAACATCAGTATGTAAGTTTTTGAGTGGACGTAAGTTCTCAGCTCTTTTGGGTAAATGCTGAGAAGATCAATTGCTGGATCGTATTGTAAGAATATGTTTAATTTTGTAAGAAACTGCCAAACTGTCTTCCAAGGTGTCTGTACCATTTTCCATTTTCCATTTTCTAATTAGGCTTTCCCCACCTTCTGTCTATGTCGATTAAAGAGTGATTGGCAGTTTTGTATGTAAGGGCCTACTGACTGTTGGATTTGATTATAGCATTGTCCAGTGACAAGGTAGCTTTTATCCATGAGTCTGTATCTGTAGGTCTTTTCTCAGGGATGTTCATTTTCTCTAAAAAAAATCCTTAATCTTCTGTCTGGATAGTGATGGTTCAGAACTGTATTAGGGACTAAGCTGAAGTTCCATGACTCAGTAAGCAAACTGTATATTCCTAACTGCTCTGAGACATCCCCAGTTTTCTTCAGAATCTACTTCCTCTCTTCCTTGCAAGTTACTGATGATGGTGGTAGTGAATCAGGAGGAGGAGAGAGGTAACTGTGATATTTAATACAGTTTTTTTAATACACTTTGGTCTGTGTTTTCAGGTGTCAATTCCTGAGAACCATCTACTCTTTAGATTACACCTCTCCACTCCCGTTGTACGTCCGTCCTCTGCTTTTTCAGGGGACTGTTTTGTTTTTTGGTACTGTTCAGGGCTTCATGCATGCCAGGCAAGCCCTTAACCACTGCACTCCACATCTGCAGCCCTCTCCATAGGACTTGTAAATTTCACTTCTGTTTGCTTCCTATAAAATGTAAGCTCCTAAAAGCAGGGTTTTAACCCAGCTTTTTGTGCTCTGGTCTCCAGATCGCCCTTGGTTTTCAGGCCTGTGACTTACCTTTGCCCTTAAATATGAGTACCTCTAGTCTAGAAGTTACTGTTCTCTTAAAATTTCTTTGGTTACCAGTTCTGCCAATACTTTTGATAAAGAAGTGTTTGAATTCCTTCTTGAAGCATGCCTAATAGGCCTTAAAGTTGTTGGTTGATAAGGGAATTTTATAAACAACCTTAAACCTGGGCTACTTGATGGGCCCAGGCAGGAGGATTGTGTTCAGAAACCAGTTTGGGCAACACTCCAAGACCCCGTGGGTGGTGAAGGAATCCTTAACACGTTATAAAGGTTGGTGCGTTGTAGTCCCTATCTGAAGAGTTGACCTCAGAGTTGACTTTAGTAGTTCATAGGGTTTATAGCAAAACGACCCCATGAGCAAATAAATTTGGGTAATCGATTTTTTTTTTTACTGCAGCAATTGTCACAGTACTTAGTGCTCATTTGACTAACAGAACATTGTATGGAACACACTGCCCAACCAGGAATAGTAGTAAAGATTTATGGACCCTAAGCGGTTCAGATTAATACCTGAGGTTTGTCACTTACAGCTGTGTGATCTTAGATACATTGTTAACCTGCGAGCTTCATCTCATCTATCATAGTTCTAGGACCATCTACTTAGGTAAATTAGATAACATATACATAGTGTGTAAGTGTCTGGTGTCAAGTAGTGCTCTCTATATGGTAGCTTCATATAGACATTTCGCTTTTAAATAGCATTTTTGAAAATAGAATTTAACCCCTGGGAGATCTTTTACAAATGGTGAAAATACACTTAAATAGGAAGTTATACTAGAAAATCGTAAGTAGTGCATTCAACTGTTGTTATCTGTGTAGAGACCCGGCTTGACAGGATACAGCCACCTTTGTTGTAATAGCCACTTTGCTTGCCAGGTGGCCCTGGCACACATCCCAAGCCCTATAGCACAAATACGTTACTAAGATAGTCTAAATGAAACAAATTAGAATGATGCACAGTGCAGTAACTTGTTACTCTACTTATTTTATTTGGTTATAAAAAAAATTTTTTTTCATAAAAACAAATAAGAATCAAGAAACTACACACACAAAAAAGAAAGTCTAGCATGCTGTGCCAGCCACTGATTCCTGGACTGTTTCTGAACTAATGTTGGATGTGTTAATCGTTTCAGAGAAAGGCCAGGTACATTCTCTCTGATTGCCCCCCACCTCTCTCTAGCTTAGCACATAAATGCCTATCTTGGGGTGCAGGGATCTTCCTGTTTTTCTGCTACCAAAGACATGCTTTTGTGTGTAGACTTTAATAAATTGCATTTTGTGGAATTCTTGATCTGTGTGCCTCTTTCTTTTGTCCTCTTCCACCTTTGTTGCTGGTTCTCATACACCAGAACTAGATTTTTCTAAAATAATTTGCTTGTCAGCCTAAAACAAATTGGAGAGTTATATTAATAATTAATGTGCAGTATGATTCAGTTTGTCAGGGAAAAAACCTCACAGATAAAGATAATATGGTCCAAGTGTTTTGTTTGTGTGGTTTTTTTTTTGCTATTACACAACAGTGAACAAAATAAAAAGCATTATGTAGTCTGTATCAGTACAGTGACAACAGGTTTCTTCTGGGACCCACTGACAGTCTTGTTAAATAAAAAAACAGCATGTACTCTAGAGCAATGCTCTTCAAACATTAGCCTGTTTTTGGTTCACCTGGGGCACTTGTTAACTGCCAATTGTGGGTCAGCTGGTCAGCAGTGAGGGGGTGGGGCTTGGGACTGTTTTTCTGACAAGATCCAGAACCAGGGATCACACTGCATAGCTGGGTTTTGGAGAACAGATTGATGCCCCTGCATGTCTGGATCGGGGAGCTGGAGTAGAAAATACCACAGAGAAACCACAAAAATTTACCAGGCTCGGCTGGTCTGAGGTAGGCTCTTGATATTTGCTGCTAAGACCAAAATGATGTCTGCAAGAAGTTTCGAGTCTTGGGCTTTGGGCAAATATTTAATCTATACGTCCAAAGTATCATATGATGTAGGAGAGAATTTGGGCTTCCCAAATTAAGTGCAGGGATTATAGGGCACCCCTAGCTCTTAAAAAAAAAAAAAAAAACCTTCAGTAGTCTCAGCATAGATTTTCTGGAATGTATATAAGTAGACTGCTTGATTCTGGCCATTTTGTCCTTCATGACACTAGAATGTGTTAATCCCAAAACACGTCTACCGCTGGTTAAAAGATTTCTTAGGATTCCTCATTTCAAAATTTACTATTGAGTTCACTACATTCGCCGTATTCCAGGACCTGTACCAACTGCTTCGGTCCTGAATTTTTGTAACAATGCTGGGAGGTACCATTTTACACATTTTAGGACAGGAGAAGGAGACCAAGAACCAGATCAACAACTTGTCTAGATAACAGAGCTTATAAATGAGAGTTGAGATTTGAATCCCCAACTAATTCCATTACTGGTCGTTGGGGTTGGGAAGGGCAAGGTGGCGCTGCTAAGGATCCTTCCCGGACCCTTGTGCTAGGCAAGCGCTCCGGCGGGAATTACAGACACCAGTTCGTAATGATGGCCTGGCATTTTATTGTTGGGCAGTTAGGTCATCCAGTCTATTCTTACACTGTTTCAAAGAATGTTCTTGGTATAAGGGTTTCCGAGGTGGTCACTCAGGTGGGATGTGCTTGCATGTGTTTTGTTTCCTTGTCTGCAAATGGGGGAAGTACCTATTTTGTTTAAAAAAAGAGGGCATGATTTAAATGCCCGCTTTGGGGCAGGGCGTGTCCTCTTTCCTACCAGGTTCACTTCACACACCTGTTCTTGTCTTGCCTGTGCAAATGAAACCCTTTGAGTTTTTCCAAAGGTTACACTTAGTTTTTAAGAGGTGTATAGGAATCTTTTCATATGCCTAATAGACTCAGCTTTTGTACTTTCAAAGAAAACATTGATTAAAAAAAAAAATCACATCAAACAGGTCCAAAGTGTTTTGTTGGTGGAGATAAATGAAATAAGTTTCATTTACTTTAATCAATTGCATTACCTGCTTCATTAACCTGGGAATGAAATGGACTCATGCAGCTCGAACTTAGGGATTTTGTTTACTATTGTATAACAACCCATGAATAGACTGTTTTTTTGTTTTTTGGGTTTTTTTTTTTTGGCAATTGTCCGTTTTCCTGAGGATATTTCTAAGTCTTTCCGATTTGGATTCTTTTTGAATGAGAATATTGGGCAAACTTCGGAATTTAGATGGTTGTTGACTAGGAGCTGGACATCTGAGGAATCTAATTAGCATTAATAGGAGAGATGGCTGCAATATGACAAAGCAACTAGGACTGAAACATTACATTCTTAAATGCACTGTGAAAGTATTACCTGAAATAAGGCTGGCTATCCTGGTCTCCTTTTCTAAGAGATTAGATTGTAAATAGTGTATGAAGAAACTTTTTTACTTAAAATATTGGATCTCTTATAAACAGATGAGTTAAGTCTTTAGAGGAAGATTAGAGAATGTAGATCATTGCATTTTTTTCTCCCAGTGACATTCTGGGAGAGAATTTTGAGTCATCTTGGACCATCTGTGTTTGTTTTTGGGGCTTTAGGATTTTCTAATTCCAGTATATGATTTGACTAATATATGAACATCGTGGAGCTGTCACCCACAGTGTCTTAATCTCTTAAATACTCTCATCTTTGCACTTGACTTCAGTAACCCTATATGCCAATGGTCCAAAGTTTGCGGTCTCTAGCCTCAACCTCTCCTGGGCCTCAAATCTACTTACCATCTACTTTGCATGGACACTTGGGTATCTCAAAAGTGACTCAAAACTGAGTGCTATTCCCTAGCCTCTTGATACTTATTCTCCCTAACCAAGCAATTCATTTTAAAATAAGAGCTATTAAAAAACTTTCTTTCAGCACTGAGGATTGAGTCTCAGGCCTTTACTCAAAGCTACATCCCCAGATGCTCTCCTTTTTTTTTTTTGTTTTTTTTAAACGTTTGAGAGAGTCTTGCTAAATTGCTAAGTTGCCCAGGCAGGTCTCAAACTTGGCAATCCTCTTGCCTCATCGTCCCAGAGTGCTGAGATTACAGGCATGTGCCATCACACCAGGTTTATAGTGGATAGAAGAGAGAATTTTGATGAAGGGTCCTCCTTTTAATATCCCCACTGGCTCATCAAAGTCCACCAGACAATTGTGTCAGCCAATTTGTCAGCAGTCTGCCATGCTACTTCTGAAAGCATAAGACACTAAACAACAACTTGTAATGGTTAAATTCTCTCCCCTTCTAGTCCTGGCAGTAATTTAAATTCTGACACAGTTGCTTGCCTGGATTTTGTCAACAATGTTCTCATTTGGCTTCCTTTTGAGATTCACTGCCCGAGAATCATGGTGCAGTGTAAAGCAGTCTGCACAGAGGTAAACACATGCTCAGATTGCAGCTCTGCTGTTTAAGGAAAAGCCTTGGCAATGCTTCCTAACTCTCAGAGCCTTAATTTCCTCATCTGTAAAATGGAAAAGTGCCTGTCTTGAGGATTAGATGAAATGTCTGGCGTATAAATGTGCAATGTTAATTCCCTCCTACCATCACAAACTGGGAATATGCTTTATAGAGTACTAGTTTCTTCAAAACTCTAGAGTTTATATTTCTCTCACCAGATGGAATTTACTTGCTGGCTCCCATTGCTAACAGGAGCATCTCCTTTGATCTTTTTTAGATCAAGGAAGTGCTTTTTTCTTTTGTCTTCTGTTTATCACTCCCCATACCCCATGGCTAAGTGTCTTGTTAAAATAGAATATGTTCAAAGTAAAAAATAATTTTTTTCTGCTGGTAATTTAACAGGCCTTTGCTTTGTTTTGTTGTTGAGGCCCTCACATAGGCTTAGCACATTCTTTACCACTGAGCTATACTTCTAGTTCCTTAATTTTTTGAGTTAGATCAATACCTTAGAATAGATGATAAATTTCACTTAATAGCATATTCTCAAGGACCATCCATTTACATACAAATGACTCTAGTTTATCCATTTTTATGGCGGTGTAGTACTCTATTGTGTAGAAAAACCACACCTTCTTTAGCCATTCATCAGTTGTTGGGCATTTAGGTTGTTTCCAAGACTTAGCTATTACAAATTGTGTTGCTACGAACATGGTTGTGCATATATCACTGTGATATGATGATTTTAATTCTTCTGGGAAGATACCAAGCAGAGGAATAGCTGGGTCAAATGGAACCTCTACTTGTAGTTTTCTGAGGAATCTCCACACTGATTTCCACAGTGGTTGGACCAGTCTGCATTCCCACCAACAGTGCAGGAGGGTTCCTTTTTCCCCCCCGCAGCCCCACCAGCACTTATTATTGGTTGATTTTTTGATAATAGCTATTCTTTCTGGAGTGAAATGGTATCTTAGTGTTGTTTTGATCTGCATCTCTCGAATGATCAATGATGTTGAACATTTTTTCATATATTTATTTGTTATTTTTATTTCTTCATCTGAGAAATGTATATGAGAAACCATAAGTATAAATAAGGACAAAGGGGTATAATAGATACTATGTTAAAAAAAAAAGAGATAGTATTCAAAAGAGAGGAGAACTAGATAGGGAAAAGGGGGATAAAGAAGAAGGTTAAAAGAAAAGTAAGATGAAAGGGAAAAAAATGGAAAAGTGTAAATAAACTTGTTGCAAATAGAGAGGGGTGGGTGAATGGAGGGGAGGGGAGGGGAAGAGGGGGGAAAGCCAAGATATATCATGTACAGGTACAAAATACCATGTTGATTATGGTCATTATGTATATAATGTACCAATACATGTTCTTGGTAAAAATAAAAAAAATTTTTAAAAAAAGTCTAGATATATATAAAAAAAGAATAGATGATAAAAAGTTGCCTTTAGATTGTTTTATTGTTCTAATTAACAATTACCTTGGATCTCCCCCCTCTCAGTAGCTTTCTATACCTGCCATATAGGTATACCCAGCTGCAGTATGACTGTTAGCATGTCACCATTGACATCTAAATTATAATGACTATTTGCCGTGAGCAGGGAGTCCCAGAAGTATCAGACCTGGCCTCAGGGTCAGGCTTGCTCCAGAGCGTCCACTTAGACCCCGGAGGTCAGCGACTCTGAGCAAAGCATGTTCTGCTGCACCTGGTTGTTCGGGAAGGGAATAGAAGAAATGCATCACTTACCCACCTCCCCCTGCCCCTTTCGAGTGGTTCAAAAGTCTAAATGTTCCAATAAAGTTTCACTGGGCTGCTGTGATAAAGTACCACAAGATGACTGGCTTAAAGCAAGAGAAATTTATTGAAATCAATGTCGGCAGGGTTGTGTCCACCCTGAAATCTGTGGGGAAAGAATCTTCCCATGTGTCTCCCAGCTCCTGGAAGCCCAAGGTGTTCCTTAGTCTGTGGTAACACAGCATCAGTCTCACCTTCTCTTCCCTCTTTGTGCGTCTCTGTCCTTGTGTCCACATTACCCAGAAGCAAAAGTCAAGGAATCAAAAGTCAGTGAGTGCCAAAAAAAAGTCAGTGAATGATCTTGTTGTAACTTGTTGACCCCGTAAAGACTCTATTTCCAAATAAGGTCAAATTCTCTGGCACTGGAGGGTAGGGGGTGGGACTTCAATATGGATTTTTTTTTGGTGGAGAGGCATGATTCCACCCATAACAGCCTCCGTACCTTTTGATCCATTCCCAGAGGGGCTCGGAACAACTTCTAACATCTGTACCCTGAATCTTCATTGGCGCTCTGCTGGGACATATGAGTGGATGGGTAGAAGACTAAGACAGTGATTAGTAGTGTTGATTACAGATTTTTAGAATGGTGGCTGTCATTAAGCCTTAGGCGGCTTAAAACTGTCTACTAATCTGCCTGCCTTTAAGGTTCTTAAAAGATTAATTCTAAAATGAACAGGTTTTTCATTTGTTTTTAACTAAAAACCAATACCATTTCATCTCTGAATGCAGCTGCATTTAGCAAACTAGAATTAGAGTACTATCATTAGGTGGTATAAATCATTTTGGAACACATTTCAGCTTTCTGATCACAGCTCATATTACCAGGTGAGTTTCAAATGTCTCTAAAGCCATAAATATAAGCACAGACCGTTTCAAGAACTACCAAGTCTTGCCTCGTGAGTAGGATGCTAAGAGTCTTCCTAATTCCTGTATTCCTTCAGTGGAGACAATTCTTTTTAGTATCAGTTTGTGCCCAGAGCAGTTAGGGTGCATGTAACAATGTCTTCTCAGTTACCACATGGAAAAATGAAAATCTGAAATCTTAAAACATTTTATTTCTAAATAAATGAGATGAATATTCTCTCAAAATGATATTAAGCATTGTCTACCTCAATTTATCTAACTCAATGAAGAAATGTGAACCTGGAAGATTAATTACATCACAAGAAATAAGCATTACATCCATTTGTAAGGAGAGTCACATTGAAGAGGTATAACATGCCTTTTGGTGGCCACAGATTTTTGTACAGCTCACATCAAAGCATCTCAAACATAATTAAGATGCCCAGTAGAGTAATGAGCAAAGGATTTGAATAGTGAGCTGGGTGCATAGCTCAGTGGTAGAGTGCAAGGCTGGATGGGCAACACACACACACACACACGCATACAAAAAAGACCTGAATAGGCACTGCACAAAAGAAACTGGAAATACAAAATACAAAATAAGATCATTTTGAAATATCACTAATGCAAGGATATGGATTAATAGGATTTCATACCTTGCTGGTGGAAGAGTAGATCGGTGCAACCATTTTTGGAAAATAGTCTATAACCTGGTACATTTGAAGATTTGCATACACAGTGACTCAGCAGTTCTCATAGGTCTTGGAGAGGTGCATGATTATATACATCTGAATACATGTGCTATCCGAGAAAGTTCCAACCTAGATGGCCATCAGCAATAGCATAAAGAAATCCATGATGAAGCACTATGTTTTGGGATACTATAGGTAACAATGAACCACAACTCTATGCAATGAGGTGACTGAATCTCACAGTGTTATGCAGAAGTAAGGTGCTATATGTCTGTATGAAGTTTATAACAGATTCAAAAACAGGCAAAATATAAATCTGCTAGAACATAAATTCCATGAAGGGAGGGACGTTTAGTATTATTATTATTTCAGGTGCTTAGAATAGAGTGTGACACAGTCATTAGACACACAATGAACATTTGTTGAATGATCTTTATATTGTTTAGGGATGTACATATGAGAATAAAAGTATTTTTAAATTTTATTATTACAAGAATCAGGATGGGGCTGCTTCCAGGGATGAGGGAGGAAGTTGTGGTGGGGAAGGCACTATTGATGAGTTGTCTTTTGGTGCTGAAGATTTCTTGACCTGGAAGGTGGTTAGAGGAATTTTTAACTTATTCTTTAAGCTATACATTTATTTTTGCGTGTTTTCCGTATGTTATATTTCAAAATACAATAGCTAATAGAGCAGACTTCAGCTGATTTGTTCTCTTCTATATTTTTATTTTGGAGTACAGGTGGGAGGAAGGTGCACAGGGGGACTTGGGAAAGGTCACATAGCGACTGTTCTCACCAGGACTACATATAGATATGTGACATTGGTGACCACAGAACTTTGCATTTCTTTGCACCAGGACCTCTTGGCTTTGGTGGTAAACAGATCTGGGCTTGGTCTTTCCCTTCACCACTTACTGTGCAAGTGGGAAACAGAACCAGGCAGCTTCCACAACTGTGAAATCGAGCTCACACGAACCACCCCTGAGGGTTATAAGGATTAAATGAGAATTAAATAAAATAAACCAAGTAAGGCATTTTTCACTGCCAGGACTCAACTGTGTGCTTTTGTGTGAATTGGAAAAGACACCCTCCTCCTGCTGGAGACTACTTTGAGGGTACATAGTACAGAAAGTAGGTGACTCCACTTTATTAGTCGAAAAGGACACCTCTTCTAGGCAGAGGTTTTGGTGGGGTTTGGCCCCACTTTACTCTGTTGAATGCTGATGTAGTAAATAAACTGCAGAACTTTTCAGCAGCCTTGGTGCTTGCAAATAATGTTTAACTGCTGTGCTATAGATCCAGATTCCCATCTGCTCAAAAAAGCAGCTGTGTGCTGGGAATGAACTGGGCTGCCAAGGTGAGAGCAGGGCCTCTGCTGGAGAAATTTAACTTTTTATGCCACCCAGAGGAATCATTCTTTGTAGATTTGATTGTGTTTTTAATATAACTTGATTGCAAAGAGCAATGTTTTGGGAATCTTCATCTCTGGTCTCAAAGATGGACCTGAGTGATAACTTGCTAAGATAACTCTTCTCATCTCCAAAATGGGATTCGAACTGGAACCACTGTGTATGGATCTTGTTGTCGGAAGCGGGGTTGCTCCAGGGCAAGACAGGATGGGGCAGTGAGTCTCCCAACTCGGGACAAACCCTTCTATCTTTAAAATCACAGATTCTGTACAAGAATGCATTTGAAGTCAAGTGCTCAACCTGGTTTTAAAGTCCCTCTTCTCCAACATTGTCCCTCTTCTCCAACATTGTCTGACTCTTAAACCTTTGGGACAGCCACAAAGTATAGAAATCAACATAAGTGTGGAAGTCAGATTTTGCTCCAACTTTTAGAGTTGAGAGTTTATTCTCAACTCTAAAAGAATGACCTCGAGCAAGTTATAATAACTGACGGAACCTCGCAGAATTTAGGACTGCTGTGAAGGCAAAATGGACAATTTTACAAGTTTGAGAATGAATAAAGCCTGTATCATAAATTTCCACCTCCGTAAACCTCGTAATTGTTCTCTCAAGATAGTCTTTCTGACCTTGCTCAGTGGTTTGCTGGGTGACCTGTATTTATGGGTTAGACATGGGGGAGGGCCTCACTGGAAAAATGACATTACATGTCCCTAAGCTTGGGGAAACAAGACTCCTGTGTCCTGCAGCTTTCCCCAATGAGGTGTGATTAACGAGGTCACCATCTTCTCTCTTTGACTACTGGATAATGATCCTGTGTTTAACCAACTCTGGAAATGTCGAGGAGGTAGATGAAATTTACTTTTTTTCAGTGCTAGGAACTAAATCCAGGACTTTGTGCAAATGCCCTACCCCTAAGCTACATCCCAGGCAGAAATTCACTCTTGAAAAAAAGTAGTCTTGTTTTGATGGCTGGTCAATAGCCAAACAACTGTGGAGGCTGATGAGGGTTTTGGGCTTTGCTTACAGAATTCATATTGAAAATTACTAGCTCTAATGGCCCATGTAAAAATCAGAATTAAGCAACTACTTTGGGGGGGGGGGTTCAAAAATAGTTGGAAAGCTAGTTTTCCACAGCCCCTAAATGGGTTCTAGCTAGCATTTAATTTGATGTACTAGTTGTATTCTTCCCTTTAACTGGACTAATCTTCTAATTGGGAGTAATAAAGCAACAACCAAAATTAGTTTAGATGTGTGTAAGTGGACAACAGATTCTAAATGAGGATATTGCCCCCTAGTGCTGAAATGTAGCTCAGCCATGCATATTCCCCAATGCTTTCTGTTTTCATGAAAGACCCGGTTATACTGTCCAGGTTCCATTTGGGGGTGCTCAAAAGAATTAACAGTATTACACAGTGTTTGATAAATCTGCAACTACAGATAACTATTGCCCCTTTGAATACTGCATGGGAAACTTCGAGAGACTGTGATTTTATGTGAGTAGGAGGTAGCAGTGGTGGGACCTTTAGAAAGAGCAGCTGTTTCAGTGAAAGGGTTCGGCTCACAAAGGTTTCCTTTCACCTTCCTGGGAAGTTGGTGCTTACCGTCCTGCGTGTCTCTTGCCCACTGGGATGTAGAACCTATGATCTTCATGGAAAATAATCTTCCTACACCTTTTATGTACCTTGTCTTAAATATCACTGGTGTTAAAGAAATTCTGTATACGATGTCAGTATATTTTCAATTTTTTAATTCAGCAAACCTGTGAATTTGTCCTAATTGGCAGGGAAAAGGTTCATTTGGGTTTTGTTATCAGGAAGAGAAAATATGTTAAAGGAACTCTTCCTCTGGGACCGTAGCTGGTCAGGGTCTCTAACCTAGAGACAAAAACCTGTGATATTTGCAAAAGAAAGGTTAAAGTATTAACTGTTACCTGGGACTGGAGCATCAGGGCATTGGCTAGCTATTAAGGACTACAGAGGACTGTAAAGAATATAAGAATAGCAGTTGTAGGGCACAGCCACTGCCTGAGGGCTGAAAAAGAGCACCAAGGAAGAGGCAAATCTCAAAGAAACATCCCCACATCGTATCAGGCTTGCAGCAGAGATCTAGACCTCACCCGAGAAGGTGCAGCCACAGCCCACCCAGTGGTGGAGAAAATGCTGTGGAACTTGTTAGAAAATGGCTTTCTAGCAGGAGGTATGATGCATACCTATAATCTTGGCACCAGAAGGCTGAAGCAGGATTGTGAATTCAAGGTTCAAGGCCATTTTGACTATGTAGCCAGACCCTGTCTCAGACAAAAACAAAAATAAAAAACAAAAGAAAGAAATTAGATATGGCTTGAGGCTAAAGGGAGTGTTAGAAGAAACTCCATATACAGAGGGAGCTACTGGAGGCTGCAGGCTGCAAGCTGCCTACTACCACATATGACAGTTGCATTTTAGATTTTGAATTTTTGCATTAGGGATGCTCAACGAGTAAAGTCTATGCAGGAATCCCAAAATTTGAGAAACTCTGATATCTGAAACCCTTCTGATCCCAAACACTTTTTTTTTTTTGGTGCTGGGGATTGAACTCAGGGCCTTATGGATGTGAGGCAAACACTCTAACCACCGAGCTAAATCCCCAGCCCTCCAAATACTTTTATAATGTATACTCAATTTGACATTTTTCCCCCCGGCAGTCTGTCTATGAGCTCATCAATTTTATCAATCTTGAATAACCAGCTTTTGGTTATACTGATTTTCCTTTCTTTTTTCTTTTCTTCTCTCTCCTCTCTCTTTCTCTCTCTCCTTCCTTTCTCCCTTCCTTTCTTCCTCTTTGCCCACTTTCTCAATGGTTTTGCTCTTATTCTCATAATTTCTTTCTAAGCAATGAAATTTTTTTTTTTTTTTTTTTTTGGTGCTGGGGATTGAACTTGGGGCCTTGTGTTTGTGAGGCAGGCACTCTAACCACTGAGCTAAATCCCCAGCCCTAAACAATGAAATTTTGACTTAATTTTTTTTTTTTCCAGTTTAAGGGGGCTACGTGGGTCATTGTTTATAGACCTTTCT